>JAOTRQ010075571.1:0-22384 GCA_028565875.1 Hoplisoma paleatum
ACACGCCATCATTAACACACTACATGTAGCAGCAATGCAACCCCACTTCTATACTACTTTATTTACACGCCATCATTAACACACTACATGTAGCAGCAATGCAACCCCACTTCTATACTACTTTATTTACACGCCATCATTTCAAGACAAAGTTTATTTACAGTCACTGACTGACCAGGGCTCTGACCAGTTACTATTCTATTAACTTGTTTAGTAGAAGTTTCAGGTTTTCTATCAATACATCTGTGTTTGAATGGCAATTAATGTTTAATTAACTATCTAACCCACCATACACATCATTGTGGAAAAAACAGACTGATTTTATTTTTATTTTCTAAGTTTATTTAAAACACCAACACATACAGATCTTATGGATTACGACTGTCCACATTTTAATCTAGTCTTACGTCGATTTGTCATCTTATTTAAACTATAATTCAGATACACTTTTGAATACTTGCTAGTTGTGTAGTAGAATCCTGCTTTCCTCAAACTTGATCAAATTAAAACAGCATAACAATGCTTAGATGTTTTTGCTTTTCTCATCTATTGTCTAATCTATGCTTATTCACCTTCATATAATGCTTGTAGAATTATTTAATAAACAACTGGATGGAAACCTAAAGTGCTTTGAATGAAAAACTGAAATAAACTTACACAAACTTAGGCTTTATTGCTGTAGAGCAATCCAGGTCAAATGTTCAACTTGTGTTATGAGGCTTGTCACCGTTTTTCTTATATACTTCAGCATGGTTTTATTTCTCTTGCTGCTGTTGTTGTAAATTGCCAGTTGACGTGTTTGTTCTACTTTGTGTTTGTGAATTGCTACTTGCTTCCGTAATGATTCAGTGCTGGTTAAGCACAAACTGTATTTTTTATCGAAATGTTACATGCTACAGTTATATTTATGATACTGAATTTATGTCTATTCTTCTAATGTATGCAAACCAGGGTTGTCCACCTGTCGTACATGTTGAAACATGTTACTGTTGTGCTGGGTGCCTTTCATTCTTATATTTAAATGCACCTGCATGGATCACACAATGTAAAGCACACTTTTTCTAGGTTGTTTAGTCAGCTGAGATGCGTTGGTGATTTAGCTTTATCTAAGTTTTCTGTTCTTTTCTCCCTTTCCCAGCTATCAAAACCAAGCTGGACTCCCTCAAATAACCATCACAATGAAGGTAAGTGTCTGAAGTCTTTAGCCATGGGCAGCTGTTGCAGACACCTCTCTTGACCAGGCACACTTTTGAAACTTTTCCTCAGCCCAATGTGATTTTCTGAAAGTTTTTTTTCCTTATAATAAACAAGTTAAGAACTTAATACACCTATTGTTTTTATAACAAATCTGTATCAGTTTTTAATATTCATTAAGTTTGTAGTTCAGACTTGTGGATTTACAATTGAGCACTCACAAAAAAATAAAAGGCTTTGCTCAGTGGCACAACATTCCTACTTGCTGTTGTGAGATTGAAACAAAACCCCTTTGATGACTTTAATTACCTTAACCTTAGAGTTATTACGTCCTTACTTTAACTTAAGCGTACATTTCTATTTCTTTTAATGTTAACTTCTTAGACCAATGACATCCACCTCTGCAATTTCAGTTTCTACTTGAAAGTAGTTCCTCTCTACAAATTGAATGTTTTAAATATTTTGATCACTGAAGCATACTGCCGAACACATACGGAAGTTTGATAGACATTGACAGAAGAGATTTTCAAATCGTCAATCTATCTCTTAAAAACGACTGTCTACTAATCCTACATGATTAGTTGAATGTCTGAAAATATAGGGATGATGGAATGAAATATGAGTTTGCCTTAATAGTAGGTTTAGCAAAGCTTTGTTAAGGCCACATCAATCTTCTTTATATTTAAACTAGATCACCTATCCATTGCAATTACAAAATATGTATAAAATATGCAAGTTTTTGTTGCTTTGCTTTGTATAGTTAAACAGCTAAAGACTCTTTACAAAGGTTATGATCACCGATTCCTGTTGTACTGTCTAGTTTTGATGCTAATATTTCTAATTCTAAAATATTATATATTTTCATGTTGTTTTTCATTATTTGTTTTGCTCCTCTCTGTAGGTAGCAGATGAGCCTGCCTACCTTACTGTGGGAACTGATGTAAGCGCTAAATACCGTGGTGCCTTTTGTGAGGCAAAAATCAAGACTGTTAAACGCATGGTAAAAGTGAAAGTAAGTTCTGTATTTGATACTTTGCCCTACCTGATTTTTAACCAGCATTACCTTTTTAACGGCATTGTGCGATGTTTATATTTTTGGTATATTTTCATTATTCATTTGTCGCATGTGCGCCCAATTTTAGAACTTTCGATACTTGAGGTTCTAAAGCTTCCAGCTCATCTGTAAGAAGTCGGTGCCTATTTAGGAAACATCATTTTTAATGTTATTATACGGACACATTTTATTACACGGACAACCTTCCGGCTTGCAGTCGCTGGTGTATGTTCAGTTTCTTTATACCAAACTTGGCACACATTTGCCAAAAACAAATCACTTGCAAGACAGAATGGTCTTCATATACCTAAGAACGGTTTGTGTTGGAAACACAAAGGAAGGGTGTATTTAAAGTAAATATATCTATCTTATTTAAAAGTGTGTCAGTAGGTTAGATAAAGGATTAATCTGATCGTGTTTTGCCTTTGTCCTGGTGGCTTGATGTTTAAATGTCACAGAGTAACATATCTGTTTACTAGTGGCACCTCTCATGCAGACTTGTTCAGATAACAGGCGTTTATGTTTTCATTGATGCGACCATGGTGCACTTTGCTCTAGCAGTCTGTCAGTGCGTAGGTAAATGTTTACAGCATGTGTGGTTTAGATCTAGTAATCATATTCACATCTGAATCATCTATTTTGCTGTGCTTATTATTTGAGTGCAGCTTGAATAATGTTTCATAGTCTTGGTCTTAGTCTAAGAGTTTCTGCGATGGTCTCTAAGGATAAACTACTGTTCTGGATAAAGTACTGCTTCTGGATAAAGCTTTATTTAACTATCGTTATATACTGATTCATGATTCCTCTGTGTAATTCACTAAAAATGTGCACCAACTACACTTGCCTATTAATATTGTGTATTAAAGTCCGCAGTTTTAATGCCCGTCCGTGTACTAATCACATTTTCATCTACCACTGACTTGCTTGTGGAAAACGCTGGCAGTCAGGAAGGAATACCCTGGACTCTGGGCTCATTTATTATAGGGTTTCCTCTTTAGACATGCGGAGTAGTTTCTGTGTTCCTGGCCAGCCAATAGTATTACTGAGATTTGAGGCCAGATCTCAGCGGTGATGAGCTAGTCAGTGGAATCATGCCACCCTAGTGCTGAGCCACAATAGCATATGAAAAACCTGAATTCAACCAGGAAATGCTGAAAGAGAAACACTTTTCATGCACTTTGGAATGTTATTTGTAGTTGGAGCTGTTCAGTAGGTACACTGATACCTCACAGCGAGAAGGTCATGGGTTTAATTTCTAAGTGAAGTTGGGTTTCTAGTTCTCATGTCGTCTATGCGGCTTGTCTAGTCTAAAGGTGTATGATTAATTGGAGCTACAACGCCGTCTTTTGCGGGGTTTGACATTCAACCTGATTAATCTTGTGTAACCTGTAATTACTCGTGCTTTCATGGAAATAAACACAGTGTTAAGCACGGCATTAAAATCCTAATAAATAAATAATCAAAGGGAAATAGGAAGTCAGTTCTGCTATTTTCAGCTCACTCGAACACATTTTAGTTTGCAGTGATATTTAGAAAATCATCATATTTTCAGACCGTACACAACTTCTTGAAAGTCAATATTGTTAACACTGAGTAACTAAAAAGTTGAGACCAAACGATTTGTCTGTTCTTTTAAGAATACGTTACCTTCTGTTATAAAAATAAAAAAGCCCTTTGGTGACAGTTTATGAAGTGCCGAGTGTGTCAGTTACACAATCCGATTACTGTAGCTTGACTGAATCTTGTTTCTCTCGTCTTTCATGCTTTTTTTCAACCCACATGTCTTTTCCTCCTGCTGTTTGTAATCCTGTGTACTGCGGCTGTGTTCTGTTTTAGGTAGTGCTCAAAGGAGACAGTAGCTCACAAGTTGTGCAGGATGACCAGGTCAAAGGACCATTGAGGGTAAGATCAGATCAACTCTTGTGATATTATTTATGTTGTACATTGACTTCACGCTCTGCTAGCTGTATCAACCTGAAACCAGTAAATAGAATGAAGTTATTATTTAAAACTATTTGCTTGTGGCTTATCTTTATACGTTTTGTGGGCCAGATAATGTGCATGCAGTTTGTGTCTTTTTCCAGGTTGGCTCTACAGTGGAAGTGAAGAGTGCAGAGGGGGTGATTAGCGAGGCCATCATCAGTAAACTCACAGATGCTAGCTGGTACACCGTGGGTAAGCACTTGCACGAATAAGTAGCTTACTTTTTTGGCTATGGTTTTGTCCTTGTTATTTATATTTTCTAGCTTTGTAAGTTTCTTGTTTGAACAACTTCCACCTTTCCTCCTAGTGTTTGATGATGGAGATGAAAAGACGCTAAGAAGAACTTCACTCTGTCTTAAAGGGGAAAGGCATTTTGCAGAGAGTGAGGTACGGAGCCGTCACACCATTTATTTTTCAATTTTATTTCGTGACAAAATTGAAAACTTAAGTTTTTGTTTTTATAGACTTTGGACCAACTGCCCTTGACCAATCCCGAGCACTTTGGCACTCCTGTCATAGGAAAGAAGACTAATCGAGGGAGGAGGTCCTCTCAAGCAGTGTGAGTATTCATTTCATTCATTCGCGTATCGTGTGGTCTTTATTCAAGTGACCCACAAAACGTGAATCTATTATTTTTGGTATGGTTTGCATCTTTCTCAGAAATAGAAAGACCTTTATTGTTATAGAAAAGTAAGAGATAATCACAAATATTTTAATTTCTTTTTTCAAAACAAGAAAAATCACATTACTGTATTGTGAAATGTATCCCATTGTGTCTTATGTCGTCTATTTTGAGGCGACTTTGCACCCAAACAGTAAAAAACCAACCTGTGACATTCTGGCTGTTCCAGTGCTACTTCAGTAATTTTATCGCCGCTTCATTTACATATGGGATGCCATGGCTACTTAGTTTGCTCCTGTTCTTTTCTTAGTGGTGTTCACAACACTTTTGTGAGTTGCATTTGTAATTTTATGATGGTTTTCTGGCTGTGAGCCATTTTTTCTTGAAGGAACAACAGTGGCCTTGCACCAAGTCACAGTAGCACAGCTTCAGTTTCAGAAAACTTTCACCACAAGTTAATTACAAGGTTTAGAATTGGAGGTCATTGGGCAAGAAAAACAACAAACCACAAAGTCTGCTGGTCATTTAGAATCTACATTGGGCACCCTGATTTGTAAACATAATGTTTTTTTAGTAATGTCACAGTAAATATCATCATGAATCTTTCATGTATGAGATTACTAATAGCTTTATTACTGGTGATCATGGTCTGTGCCTAATCTCCATAATCTTGTTGGAAATCCTGCCAGAGTGAACGGTTTAAGCACATGTTTTTTTTTGTGTACGGTTTGTATTCATTTTAACAAGTGTGCCCTTGTGTGTTCTAAATTTAACTGAACCCCTGAATAGATCACAAGAAAAGTTATGTAATCACGTCGGACCCGTGTGTAGATTCACAATACTACAGGCTGCAGTAGAAAGAATGTTTTAATAGGTTTCAAATGCAGCAGTTTTGAATGACAGCTGAAAGTGCAGCAAGTTTAGTGGTGCTGGAGCGGGGGAGGGGCACAACATAGAAAAGAAAGGACCATGGGTGAGCGGGAATGGTTACCCTCACCCACACATTTTGCTGGTTACGACAAAATAGTTTTGCCTCCCCCACCTGTTGTGTGTATTGACCATGTGCATAATGTGTCCCACCCGTAGAACAAACGGACACCGGGTGTACCTAACTGTAGTACGATTGTGTCTTACAAAGCAGGATGTAAAAACAAAAAACAAACAAACAAAAAAAAACCCGATTTCTTTCAATCAGCATTATTAAAGTTAACATTTCAAAAACTTTACAAAAAAAAAAAAACTTTTCTACATGGTCTCCTTCATGTGTGATATATTTATACTCAGTGCTGTTTAATTCTGCCAGCCAAAATGTTTCGGTTGAACCTAAAGCCACTTTTTTCATCATCACATGAAAATATTTTATCTTTCAAAGCTTCTCTCAGTAGTAATCACATGGTGTATAAATCTGGATTATAGAAATGGCTGATAAAGTTACTCATAGTAATAAAAATGTATCCCATTATTTGTTTATATCTTATTCTCAATCATGTGTAATCCATTCTTTTTCTTCCACAACGTTAACATTTATTTTTCACCCTCATGAGGCTATTTTACAAAATAAAATAAAAATATTTAAATAAGGAATTATTCCTCCGCATTAAGCCAAATCCACACGTTTACATACATTAGGGAACACACATTATGGGGTAGCAGTGAGCATGCATGCTTGGCATGCTGGGCAGCCCTGGCCATAGTGTCCAGGGAGCAGTTTGGAGCCTGTCTGTTAAGGCACTTTAGTTGGGACCTGTCCACTCTGGGAATCGAACCAGCAACCCTTTTTTTACCCCTGCAGCCAACCATACATACTGCATCGACATTTACTTTGATTTGCTTTCATTTTATATTTCATTTTAGCTTTTTGTTCTAAACGTTCGAACTTTTCTAGTGTGGAGGATGAGAAGGAGTCTTCATCCAGTGAAGAAGAGGAGGAGGACCGACGACGGTTAAGCGATGATCTCTTGGGAAAGGTCGCTTGCATTCAGCCTGGATCAGACGAAGAACACTGGTATCATGCGCTGGTAAGCACTCTTCTAATAAAGCAGAAGTTTAAAAACCAACGTTTTGTATTTGACAGATTTCTCTCGTTTCTGCTAGGTGATCTCACCCAGCTGCTACGACGACATAACGGTCAAAAAGGACCAGTGCTTAGTACGATCATTTGCCGATTCCAAGTTGTAAGTATGCAATTTCCAAAAACACTGCTGTCCCAGGCATGTCTCTGAATGATCTAACAATGCTTTGGTTTGATGTTCTTCACGTTCTCAGTCACACCGTAGCCCGGAGTGATGTCTGTGAAGTGAGTGAGGACACCATCTCAAAGTCCGAGTTCTCCAACAAAAAAGGTCTGTCTGCACCACCCCTGCCTTGTGACCATTAATGGGCCTCATGCGTGAAATCTAATAATGAATCTTTTTACACAGGCTGTGAACAAGCGCTGCACTTCCTTCAGACCAAGCAGGTCCCGGATGCCTGGAAAATGGATATGAGTGAGATTCTAGAATCCTCCAGCAGCGATGAAGAGGAAGGCAAGGAAAGTGAGGAAGAGGAGAAGGATCCAGAACCGGAAGAGGTAAGTTATTAACTTCTTTCTGAATCCAGATTTGGCGATTAAAAAAAATTAATCTCATTAATGTATTGAATAATCGATTATGTTGGGAATCTCTGGATGTTGGGAGCTGTTTTGTTGTTGGTAGGTTGTTCATAGCAAATTTTTCTGGCCATATTTTATTTACAATTTCCAAACGTTCAGCAGATGAAAAAAGCCTAAAGTGCTCTGAATGCGTGTTGCATTGTTTTCCATTGAGTTTCGATCATATAAATAATTTCACACACACAGTGAAAACATATAACCTGCAAAACAAACTATAAATGAAATTGTTACACAAGGCATAAAATGTGCTATTTCTATCCATAAAAACTCAAAATAATTCTTGCTTAAAACATCACAACAAAAAGTGTTTTGTGTTTATATATATATACATATATATATATATGAATTAGACTTTGTCAACTCCATGATAATACATATATAGTACCACAAGATAGGATGTGTTAAACACAGAGTTGAATTTAACATGCACATTTTAATATAGAATGAATCTTTCAGTAAACATATGGCTGCCCGGGCGGTGATCCTGAGTCGAAGAGTCCTTTCTATGTGAAGTTTTCTTCCGGTTTATTTGTGGGTTCCCACCGGGTGCTCCAGTTTCCTTCTACAATCCAAGGACATGCAGTCAGGCGAACTGGAGATTGTAAATTTTCCATGACAGTGATTTGACTTGAGATCCTAAATTGATGATTGTTTGTTTTACACTTTGTTGTATAGCCAATAACTGTCAAACATGATGTTACAATTCTATTAAATCAATTTAAATGTTTCACTGGGAATCTTAACATCAAAAACTGATATTGAGCAATGTGGCTGTTTATATGCAACATTGGAAGGCTTCTTTATTGGTGTTTAAACATTTTGATGCTGTAACTGATGATCATCCTTTAATAAGCAATCACAAGTATACTTGTATTGACCATGCTGCTGTTGACCTGACGGCAAAGCTCCCTCTAGAGCAGACCTGGGCGTTTTACAGCCCACAGGCTACATACGGACATGGGCATTCCTGTCCGACCCGCGGTATGTCTCATATAAACACAAATAGACAAGCATTTATTATGCTGTGCGTGCAATACAACTGTGTTGCTTCTTCTTTGATGTACATGAATATTTACAGAATCTTCGTAAACCTCTTATTACAAGTAGCTGCTTTATCAAAATATATAAGTGACCACTTTTTACAGACAGAATTAAGTTTTCTTCGGTTTGACACTCTCAGTTGAAGCCCTCTTTAGAAATTAATTTCCCGACCCTGTTCTAGAGCGCACTCCTGCTTTTTCATCAGGGCTTCTTTGAGCAAATGGACCTGCCTGGAACTTGACCAGGATAAAACAGTTAGAATTTAAGGAGACTTTAGATTTACAGTGAGATGACAAAGTATAATTTGTTGATTTTCTTCTCGATGTTGGTGTCGATTAGTAATATCTGCTGTTACTTATTTTGGTCTGTGCTTAATTTGTGGTGGTGGATGGGTGTACTGATTTTTGGCTGCTGATTACTAAAAGCTTGAGTGACCTTGTTGGGTAAAAGTTTGCTGGAGTTCTAGCATGATGCAGTCTGTGGAAATATTACAGTGCTAAATTGTGCAAGTGGATTGGAAGATATTCTCAGACACGCTGTCCTGCAGTACCTTAAGTGAATCCAGTGAATAGCCTCAGCATGCAGGATCCCCCCCACCACCTCCTCCTCCTTCTTTTTTCCAAACTTGAAATGACAATGCTTCATTCTTCCTTCTCCCTGGCCTCTGGCTCCATGGCAACCTCTACTTCCTATGGTTAAGAAAGCTGTAGGGATTGGCTGTAGGCCAGTAGAGGTGTGGTGGGTGGTTTTGCCAGGCTCATCAACTGGGTATTTACTAGATAAGCTTGGTTTTGCATGTATTTAAATACAATGAGGATTGTTTTTCTTTTGTTTTCGGTTTCTGTTGTATTTCCACAAAAAAAAGTCCTCAATGAAGCTTTAAATGAAACTCTTAAGCGGAATTGGATGTGATATAAGAGTTTATTTGAATCCTAGTTTAGTTTGCCTCTAAAGTTTACAAACATCTGGTTCATTGTTTAACTGTTACTGTAAAGCATATGTTTTTGTACGGTGGGTAGCCTAACAGCCTGAAGGTCCTGGAATGATCGATGTGAAGTTCTTCTTCTCCTCAAGTGCGGTTTCCCTGAAGTCCAACAACTTTTAAACATTGTGAATTGGAGATACAAAATTGTACTTGTGATTGGCCACACAAGATTAATCAGTTCAAGTCTTTAAAGTCAGTCAGTAACTACTGTCCTGTCATAAATTTCAATAAAATGTTCAACGTTATGTAAATTAAAACATGATAAAAAAAAAACCTTCTACCTACATAAATGGCTTCGGCATAGCACACAATGTTCAAGGTTAAAGAACGTAAAGCAGTTTTACTCTGTATACATGTGAATTTGGCTGGTTTTCATTGTTCTTGTAAACGCTGATACTTTACCTAGGGATGCACCACTTGTTTCTGCTCACAGCAGCCTTGCATTATTCAGTCAATGAGCAACCAGTTATTGAGAAACAATATAGTCTGGTAGAATAATGCGAAGTTCAAAATATGCTTTTAATTCTAATTAGGATGGCTCATTCAGTATCTCGCAGCAAGAACTTTCTGGATTGCAAGGCTGGGTGCTTTGGGTTCTTTCTGTTAGAAGTAAATCCACATTGACAGAGGACATGAATTGGCGACCCCCAAGTCTCCATGACTGAGATTTAAACTTGAAGTGATTCATTTTGTGTTCTAATTTGTAAGTACCTTTCCTGTCAACGTTGTGACCAAAGATTGAAAAGCGTAATAACATCCTAATGAATATTTGGAAACGGAATCGAGATTTGCAACGCAGGCTGCTGTACATTCTCCAGTTGCCTTCAGCCACATATATCAATTCATTTAGGTTTAAACGAGAAAAGTATTATATATGAATATTGCTACCAATGAAGATGTCTTGCTTCTCTGTGTACTGAATTTTTTTTTTATAATAAGGCTACTTATAACATTGAGGAAGAGCTTCTATACACACTTCCTTATTCGTTCTAATTCGCAATGACTTATTTTCTGCTGGCTTAACTAGTTTTGGTCACGGTGTTCATCATACCGATCGATATCACTGTAATATTCACCCTCGTGTTTTGTTTATAGAACACCATATTTTTCCATTGGAATGGGGTTTTCATAGAATTGTTTCTATCATGATCTGTATTAAGTAACATTCAGAAACGTATGTTTTATTTTGTGAACATGTTTTTACTGTACATCACTGGATCCACTGATTTATGAGTGAGTCATAACTACTAAGCTACACAAACTAATGCTACATGCGCTACATGCACTCCAGTTAATGTCGGATATTGTAGACACATGTTTTAGTCCTATTACTCACGGTTTATCAGTAAAATTAGCTAACAATGTATAAGAACTTTTGAAAAATACAATTGTAAAAGCACGATTAGTAAGCATTGTCTATAATCTCACACAAGTTGGCTTACTCAGTTCTGGAAAAGAGTTCTGATTCGGTTTTAAAAATCGATCTCATCTTATGATGTCACAGTAACCATTAAACAATGTTATCATTCAGCTGGCCCAATGATGTTCAGAAGACAATGTACACATAACAAAACATGCAGGGGTCAGAACATGATGGTTTCCATTTCTAATTTTAGATTGAACGATCTCGTTAGAGCTGGAATTCCAAATATGGGCCTAAAAACATAGCACAGAGTATTAAACGACGACAGGACTACAGTTGTCCATTAAATAATGTGTAAAGACTTGTTTATATGAAACTGTGAGGTATGTTTTATAATCCAGCTGGTTACAAAGAATGTTTATCATTGAGTCACTTTTATGACATTTTTCTACATGATTTATAACAAAAACAAAGGGGTCAAACATGATGAGAGCAGAGAATGGTTTCGCTTACCTTACTGATGTCAAGTGATGAAACGTTTCTCTTGGCTGTCTGACTTGCCTCTCGTTTTCACTAAACAAGTTATTTGAGTGAAGCTGTTTAAACAGCTAATTGTCTGTTGACATGTTCTCAAAGATGTGCTGCAGTTCATTCATGTGACGAACTTCTTTCCTCCTTTTACGTTTTATTGTGTCTGTAGCCTGATGATGAGCCAGATCCAGAAGAGCGAGATCACTTTCTACAACAGCTCTATAAGTTCATGGAAGACCGAGGTAGATGGACATCCATTTGTCTCCTTGAGACTTTAATATTTGATTAATTTTAGTTGGTCTGTTGTACTATTGTAGTGCAGTTCTGATTGTGTCGCTTGTTGTCTAGTATTCTTTACAAACATCTGCTCGGTCTATAGGAACACCAATCAACAAACCTCCTGTGTTGGGTTATAAGGACTTAAACCTCTTCAAACTCTTCAGGCTGGTTTATCAGCAAGGTGGCTGTGACAGTGTGAGTGGCCTTAATTACTTTTCTTGCTGGAATCCGAATTTCTTACCATGCTGCTGTAGGTTGGGGTTACAAATGATGATCCTGAGAATGGTTTCGCTTGTTCGGCTGATGCTGAGTGATGTCAAGTTTCTCTTGGCTATCTGATTATCCCCTTGTGCATAAACTTTTTATTGCGACTGTCTTATAAATCTCCAAATGCCTTTTTATACTGACATGATGTTACTCCTGTATAACAGATCGAAAGTGGATCTATATGGAAGCAAGTTTATATGGATTTGGGAATCCCTGTCCTGAATTCTGCAGCTTCTTACAACGTCAAGACTGCATATAAAAAGTAAGTTATGTAATTTAGTCTGTTAATATATTCTAAAACCCACACTTCTGTGTGGAGTTTGTATGTAGAGTGTGTTCAGTTGTTTTGTGGTCAGAATGACGTGATCAGCTGTTTTGTTTGGATGACAGTCCAGGTTTTGTCCATGGTTTATTACAAGAAATACATCTGTAACTCAAATGGCTGAATATGGGCATGTATGAATTTGGCATCATTCTTTTTTGATGAGAGCTAATTTAATATTGTTAAAGTCAATAATGTCTTCAGATAAAGAATCAACTAACTTTTTATACACATTATATACATAATATATACATTATGCAGATGGTTCAAAGACAAATCAAGGAGTCACTGCTGCCATAGTAATTTGCCAATTCGGTTTAGGATTAATAATCCCAAAACTTTGTTCCATTTTTGCAGCAGATACAACTAGTGCTAGACTACATCCAGGATAATCAGCAGCTTAAGTTATCTAATAGTACAGAATCAAAAAGCTGACTTTAGGATTTAGGAATCTCAACCATCATTAAAAGTAAAAATAGTCATTAGTAGATGTTAAAGCAAATCACAAATAATCAATGACATCTCTGATCTAACCATGTCCATACCGACTATCTGATCTCAGACTAAATATAAAAGCAGCAGGCTGGCAAAAAAAAAAATGGAAACGCAAACTACAAACTTAGAGATCCACCCTACTATAGAAATGGATAAAACTACGATGGGAACAATGTTTATACACAAGACGCTGCATAAGAGACACAAACTCTCCCACAAATAATTGCTGAAAGCAGAGCAGCTTCCCATTTTCTTCAGTAAAACATGTTTTCTATTCATATAAACGGATAAACATCAGAACAAAGTGAAATACTGTGAAAGAACTGAAATACTGTATAAACAAATACAAAAAACTATCGACTTCTTAAGGTAGCGTATCATCTACCTATATAAACTATAATCCTCCGTGGATTTTGAAAGACTACATTTATTATCTAGCCATGATTATAGCCACAGCAGCTGTCATGGTACTAAGCATCAAACGACAACAACGTCTGTCATTTTAATAGACTGTAATAGTGTTTGGAGATGTACCACAAATCTGATTATATGTAATTCTGCACCATCTTGGTGCTCTGCCTTTTTAAAACTGAGAATATTTAGTTAATATTTTTTAGACATTTGATGTTTGATGTAGAACCTTTATTATTTTGACATTCGGCCCATGTAATGTATTTCGGGCCTTGAACAGGCCATGATCAGCATTTATGTATCAAATTATGTATGTATGGTTGCTGCACTAATCAATTTTTGCACTGTCACATCCTGTGCACGGTGTACATCTTGTGTAGTTTAAATGGACCGAATGTGTAAAAGAAAACACGTAAATAATTCATGCTAACTTGCTTTTAGATATCTGTATGGCTTCGAAGAGTATTGCAGATCAGCTCAGATCCAGTTCAGGACTGTGCATCATAATGAGCCTCGGCCAGTCTCCGTGTCGATTGTAAAGAGTGCTGAACAGAAGGAGGCGGAGGACGAAGAGGAGGAGGAGGAGGAGGAAGACGAAGAAGAAGAAGAAGAGGAGGAGGGGGAAGAAAAAGAGAACCAACCCGAGCAGATTCAGGCTGAGCCTGAAGCATGTAAGGACAAGCCAGACGAAGACGAGTCTGATGCAGAAGATGACAAAAGCCACAAAGATCTTTTCTCTCCCAGGGTAAGTGGTGTGTTCACACCTTTCAGTTTCTGCTGCTGCTTTAGTTTCGGGTAAGGATGGGCATGACGCTGAAAACCAGCTGGAAGAGATTACTGAAGAGTGGATGATTTGTATAATACAGGCTACGTGCTTATACTGGTAGTTTAATGGTGGCTGCAGGAGTATATTGCAGGAGTAAGAGTAAGGTTTAATATAGAGCACTTGCTGGAATCGTTCTGGCTGTATGCTAGTGGGACTGGGTAGTATATCGTAAGCATCTATGTATTTTTCGATGTGTATCATTTATGTATATAACATATTCGCTCACACAATTGAACTGCAGGGTGTATTACAAGAATTATATCTTTAATTATATTTACACAGTGTTTTTAAAACCTAGTGCTCTGGCTACATAGTGGAATCTTACAACCTGTGCACACTCCTGTATAAGTATACTAAATTGCAGTTAATACATTATGCTGCCTAATATGGTATCTGATCCTAAATGGTTTTTTGACTGAATAACATGTTTGCGGTGAGGGTGATCCCAGCATTCAGTTCAGCACTTCTTAATAAAAGTACACGGATATGGCATGATGCTTGCTGATGGGGCTGGCTGATCTGCTGAATTAGAAAATGTACATGTACCAAATTAGGGATTGAAATGTATAACAAACCAATCTAATTAATTATATATTGGCACAGATTTCCCAAATTTCCCTTTTGTTTTGTAATTTCAAAGACTGTAGAAGTTCAATAATAGTAACAGCAACACCATTAATATAAAAACAAATTTATATACCAAAATATCTTTTAATACCAGAAATATCATACAAATATAACTTATGTAAACACAACCTTTTTACATTATGAAAAGTGCAAAGCCATAAAGCTCTGCAGACCTCTCACGGTCATTAATCCAGTGGACTACAGTTCCCATGCTCCCTTTGGCTGGCATGTGATTATCACCGGCCTCAAGCTAATCCTGATCCTCGCAGTATCTAGAGTTTTAATTTAGTTCTGCTTTGTTCAGTGTACTGAAGCGTATTTCAACACTTGTGTAATGTCGACAGTATTTGTGTACACACCGTGCATTCACTTATTACTCTAACCGCTACCGTGTAAACGTCTTGTTGGCTTGTGTTGTTTACTTGTGTGCATTCTTTACTTTATTACTATCTGCCTGTTTATCTTCTGGTTTTGGATTCTGCATGGGTTTGAATTGCCCATTCTTTCTCTGATATATATTTGGCTAGTTCATTTCTGCTCTCATGATGTTTGTATTTTCATTAAAAGGCAAAATGTTTCCATTTTTACAATCATGATTTATCAAATTTCAAACAGCTTTTATTTGGCAGAACCAAATTAATTTTGGAAATTGCCCCACTCCAGTGTCCATGTGTGCTGCTTTGTCAATGTAGACAAAAATAGTGATGGTCATAGTAAAAATTAATACCAGTTAAATTTGCCAACGAAAAAGTTTTGTGTGATATTTTGAGGAGTTTATTCCTCTTTCCACATTATGCGTTCTGGGTCGTGGTGATGATTTTTACTTTAAGATTCATTTGCATTGATGGCATTGGGAAAATAAATCGGAAAGAAGTGTGATCACTTGTATAAAGGCCACTAACGGCAGTGTCTCATGGGGTGTAGGAAGCTCACACTACAGCTGAGTAATGCAGTGTTTTCTAGAGTGTTGGAAGTCCATGCTAGAGCCAAGTATTGCAGTGTCTCTCAGGGCGTTACTGATTTATTGAGAGGTGTTTTTGTAGTCCTCTTGCTTGCTAGACTTCAGCTGCAATTCAGAAGTAAAGGAGTTAATCAGGTGATCTCCCTCTCCGCTGATTAGAGTCGACGGCGCTGTACGGTGACTCCTCTAAAAGCAGAGGTGAAGGAGTCTGTCAAGCCCGAAAAGGTAAAGGAGGAGAAAAAGGGGGAGGAGCTTCTGGTAGCAGAAGTGGTCGAAGAAGAGCCAAAGGAAAAGACAGAAGATCATTTCATTAAGCGACGTAGCCGGCGTTTCGAAGAGTCGGACAAAGACTCCGAGGAAGAGGATCAGGAGGAAGAGGAAGACTACGACGAGGACGGAGAAAAATCCAGATTTAAAGAAAGGTAAGTCATCGATCAACGTTGTTCCTTAAACTAACGGTAGATTTATGCTGCCCGTTTTTTAACCTGTGGGTTTATCTTTAACTAATTTGATTTGGGTGTGATCGTGGATGTTAATGATTTGCCAAACTTCCCTGCTAGTAACAGCAAAACTCGTAAAGCTCACCGGCTTCTCATGATGATACAAGAGAATGGTTTCGCTTATATGACTGATGTCATGTGATGTCACATTTCTCTTGGCTGTCTGATGAACGTCTTTAATTTGAGGTTTACAACATGTCTAGTTTTCACCACCACCACCACCACTTCATTTGCTGTTTAAACTGAATCACCTTATTTAAGTGTTTACGTGTTTTACGTGTTTTGTCACTGACATGAACCAAAAAGGAATCAAATCAAAGTTTATTTGTATGCAAGCCGTTTGCAAGCTTGTACTTGATTATCTGTTTACATGAGTGACAGGCCTTTTGTCTGCAGACTTACTTTGTTCTCGGATCGTTTTGTGTTTTCTACCTAATTTTTGCAAGTTTTTGCGATGACTTACATGTCCTCAGCACTTCAGCACAGTGACTCCAGTAGTCATCAGCAGTGCTTCAGAATAATAAAATTCTCACTCAAAATAAAAATGACTTTAGATTACACACATTTTATATAACATTTACATTATATATTTATATCATGTCTTTATATTTAGCTCTTGTCGATCTTTGTGCTACATCTTTTCAAAACCTTGAAATGAAATCGCAACTTAAGCTGAACTTGATTGAAAACGATTGAAGTGCGTGGACGAGAGAGCTTTATTAAAAGCTTTAATATGTGAATTATAAGAATAATAATTAAGAATGAATTATTAAGAAAGAGCATACATATTAAACCTAACACAATCCACACACTTTAGGTTTTTTGCTTTTGTATTTGGTGGGCAGTCTCTCTCGTTTTTTTTTTTTTTTTTAATTGCTGAGTTGTAACTTTGCTTTTCTTGAAGCCTCCATGGTGTTTCTCAGATCTAAAACTAAGCCAATAGCAATTAGGAACATAAAGTTCAGCATCGATTTGGCCGCCAGCTTCTCTTTAGCGCTGTATTTTTGGTGAAATGGGTTTGAGATTCCGTACTGTACTTCACAGAGATGAGAAGGAAGACGGGGATGATGAGTCTGAGCACTCGGTCACTGGAACGAAAGTCAAAGTGAAATACGGCAAGGGAAAAGCACAGAAGATCTATGAAGCTAATATTAAGAACACAGAGACAGATGATGGTGAAGTCCTCTATCTGGTTCATTATTATGGATGGAATGTGAGGTAAGTCTTTCATACAGACAGATTTTGACTTTACGAAACAGGGTTTGGGACGAACATGATGACATAAGAGAATGGTTTCGCTTACTGGGCTGATTTCACATGAAGCAGCACTTCTCTTGGCTGTCTGATTGTCTCGGTGGAAACGTTTAAACTTACCTGTACTACAGTAAACAAGGAAATGGCTTTAAGATTTTAAGAACTACGTGGATGTTCATGGTAATACTGATTTCTAATCGTTTGTCTTTGTTTGACAGGTATGACGAGTGGGTCAAAGCAGATCGAATAATATGGCCTGTAGACAAAGGAGGGACAAAACGAAAACAGAAAAAAAAGGTAAAGGTGAGTAAAGCAAATAAAAACATGTTGTAGCTTGACGCATACGTGTCGGAGTTGTTTGAAAGTTTGTGGTTCCACTCAATCGGCAAATAACATAAAACCCAAACGCTAATAGTCCAACTATTATGAATAGCTGGTGGGGGTGTGAGAACTAAGAACGTTGTGTAGGGAAAATGTACGTTATAATGAGAAGTCTGAGCGAGTATTAAACCGGTCTGCTCACAATGAGAAGGTAAACATGAACTGTTGAGTTCTGTGTGTAACCAGTGATTATCTTTCTCGTCATGATTGTTACCTAATTATTAAGATTTTAACAGGATGTTTTACTCTTGGTTCCACTCTATGTATCACCAAGCTACATAATAATACCTGATGCACCACCTGCTCTTTCTTTGACCACTTTAAGGGGATTACATCATATTACCTTTCCTGAAACCAAACAAATTTTAATAATTTACAGGAAACTGATTATTTATAAAAAAATGATGAGATGAGGTGAGATGTACATGGAAAATTACAGAAAGTGGATTTTGCATGTCTTCTTTTGGACATTCACAGTTTGTCTTTGAGTGTTTACTAGGTGTTAGTCCACAAGATCTTTACTGTACTAACAGTGGTACTAAGTTATATCTAAAAGATATCGAATATGCCATACAAAGATCACTGACCCCCCCACCCGCCAACATGTGACTGAATATTCTGATCGAATGTTTCAAATCAGGGGTCACCAACCTTTTTGAAACTGAGAGCTACTTTTGGGGTACCAACTAACACGAAGGGCTACCAGTTTGATACACATCTGTGAAATCACAAATGTATAACCTTTATTTACATGTTACTATTAATAATTATATATTGTAACGTCTGTGGGTCGCGCGGAAAGGACGAGACGGATGTAAACAAAAGTCCTGTTTTATTAACACCTTCGGATAACTCGCGGTTACATTTCCGCCATCATTTTCCTCGTAGCATCGGCCGTAACATCGGAGCACGCACGCATGCACATGCACGCACATTCGCACGCGCACGCACACCGGTTCACTCCTAAAAACTCTCTCGCTCCCTACACACCTGCACTAGGCTCCTCCCTCCCCTCTTAGCGCCCACACACACATGAAGCAGAATAACTAGAACATGTGAACAGAGCCCCATAACATTAAACAAACACATAACTCATAACATTAAGCGATCGCTACAATATATTACATAGATTGTCATTTTCTCATTTACACCAAATGCAAGTGTGATTTAAAAAAGAATAGCGACAAAAAAAATTGAATGCAACTCACTGTTAAGTGTCACTATAATGAGCTATTCTTAGAACAGGCCCGCGGGCGACTCATGAGGTCCTTGCGGGCGACCTGGTGCCCGCAGGCACCACGTTGGTGACCCCTGGTGTACAGGCTTGTCATTGTTTCAATATGTGCACAACTGTTTTCAGCAACCAAGCATTTGTAATGTGTTCAACATGTGATTTTTCATTGTCATGCTCTAAAACAAATGTTTGGACATTCTTAAAAACAAGTTGCTTCTGTTCTAAACATACTCTAAAATGTTGATGTACCTTCCTGCACAGGGACAATGATACAAGCCTTCTTATAACAATCTAGATTATCTTTAGTATAGAACACTCAGTGTTTATTACTTTCAAAAACGCATATTAGTTTGACAAAAATGTTCTGAAGTACTCGAGGTACTCAAGACATCTGGACATAAATCTCTGATTTAAGTAGCATTTGTGAACGTAGTATTGCAGTGATTGATAATGGTTTCTTGTTGAATAATGGCTCTTGATTTAGTGCTGCCTGATGAATCAGGTCTTTAGTTAAACTTGCCTCATGAAATTCCTAAATTGCCGTCCTATTACTAAACTAATCTGTGTTTTCCACAATATATTTTGTATCTATTTTAAGCGAATTGGGTTTTGTACACAGTTTGTATACAGTTGTACACAATTACACAAAACTTTTGACAGTCTATAAATTAAAGCCCTGCCTTTGTAAGCTGTTGTAGAATGAGCTTTTTAGATCTTTTAGCCATCAAGTCACTAGATGTGAAGAACTACAACTAAATAATTTTTATTTTGTGTCTGATCTCAGCAAACAGCATGCACATATGATTCTCGGGTATTAAAATTAAACAGCCATTTAAATTGCCCTGTGTTTCAGTGGTCAGAATCTATTAAAAATGGTCTTAGGATGAAGCAGGTACAGGGTCGTATGCAACCAAGGTTTATTGATGCACAAGATCATGCTGGTTCTGATAAAAGGTTCAGGATATACTGGAATGTTTGGCAGAAAAGGGGGGACCATTGTAGTAAAGGGGCCATAATGTTATACCTGACTGGTGCATTTAGTCTAAACCAGGGGTCACCAACGTGGTGCCCTCGGGGACCAGGTCGCCCACAAGGACTTCATGAGTCGCCCGCGGACCTGTTCTAAAAAAACTCATTGTAGTGACATTTACAAGTATTATTTTTTTTTGTCGCTATTATTTTTTAAATACTTGCATTGGTGTAAGTTAGAAAATGACAAACTATGTAATATATTGTAGTGATCGCTTAATGCTATGGGTTATGTGTTTGTTTAATGTTATGGGTTATGTGTTTGTTTAATGTTATGGGTTATGTGTTTGTTTAATGTTATGAGGTGCTCTGTTCACATGTTGTAGTTATTCTGCTTCGTGTGTGTGTGTGTGTGTGTGTGTGTGTGTGTGTGTGTGTGTGTGTGGGCGTGGGCGTGCTCCGATGTTCCGGGCGATGTTACGAGGAAAATGATGGCGGAAATGTAACCGCGAGTTATCCGGTGTTAATAAAACTGGACTTTTGTTTACATCTGTCTCATCCTTTCCGCGCGACCCACGGATGTTACAATATATAATTATTAATAGTAACGTGTAATTAAATGTTATAAATTTGTGATTTCACAAGTGTGTATCAAACTTCGCATTAGTTGGTACCCCAAAAGTATAGGATAGGACTTGATTGCTTGCAAAGTATTTAAAACAAAAAGAATGCCCGTGCATGATTAACTTCTGTCATGGCTTAACATCTGCGCTGCTTTATTGAATTTGCTTAGCGATATTTCTCATGCATCTTAGCTAATTCTGTCGTGGCACTGACCTAAAAGCGCACTGCACAACCACTAGACGAGTATAATAAATGTTTGTAGCTGCTCTCATGTGGAGGAGCGGCGATTGTTTCTCATATCCTGATTTGATTGTGCTCCAAAGAAGGTTAAATGGGTTAAGAATCTTAACTGCTCTAAAACCTTTGGAGCAGTTCTTTATTAATCTCTTTTACTCCCCAAGACATTACTATGAGGTTAGGCGGATTTATTTGAACAGATAACACGGATTTGTCAAAATAACCTGGATGTAAATGCTTTTTCTTTGTCTGGCTCGACTTTCCCTGGTAAACTAAATAAATCTTGTGTAAATAAGAGCAGCATTTGCAGTAAGCACCTGTCCAGCTGTTTGGTGTCAGTGGCTCAAACCTGTTACTGTAAAAACCTTCATGTCAGACAGAGGTTTGGTTACCTAAAAAGTGAGTTTGTGTATATTTTTGGCTTGTTTTGTCTTGATTGTGTTCCACAATGATTGTGTATATCTGTTTTTAACTGTCTCTGGTACATCATTATAATCCATTAATTTGAGATTGATAATGATTGTTTATATACGGTTTTTTTTGTTTTAAATTCTAGAAACCTTAAAGATAATTTTGTAAGATACTTTACATTTAAACATTGTTTTGTATAAATAACGATGTAGCTTCAAATTCTTCCTCAGGGGTGATATTTATCCCAGAATATGGCAAGCGATGTGAGGCAATGAATGGAGTTATTTTCACTTGTAAATGATGTAGCATTGATTTTTAGTGTATTAACATGTACACTTGTTTTTATTTGCTAAGTTCTGGCTAGTCAGTGACGATTGAACCGTTTTCAGTACATGGAGGGAGATGTTAGTTGACATGCTGCATACAAAACTTTTGTACTTAAAGAAATGACTAGTATGTATTTTGTATGTTTATTATAAAAAATCCAGTCATAGCCTATAATTATTAAGCTACTACTAATAATGAAGTTCTTCATTATTTTATGCTACATAAGCTAGCCTTCCTGTTTGAAACATGATGGACTTATTTCAGTAACAGAAGTCTATATTAATTCAAGAATGTGTTTATAATTTGTTTAATATGTGATATCTGGAAGAGGTTTACTATTGCTGTCGATGGGAAGCCAGTGCACATGAAACCGTACTGGATGTTGGTTTTGTTCTATTCGTAGTATTAATTTCATGTGACATCAGTGATCTCTTTGATGCTAAAGTGATGGAGGTATAAGAGGGATCACCATTGCCCTTTACCTCTTTCGTTCTCTTAGTGATGGGCAGTGGATCAGCGTGTCTGTGAAATTCGTTTTATTGTTGCTCAATGTTTGGATAGAGGCAGCCCCATTTCACACTGAATTCCACCCCGTGGGGCCATGGCTAATTGGACAAATTTGCACAGCAGGGAAGAAGACACAGCACCGCATGAGGCGTGATATATGGACATAGAGATGAACAGTCAAAGACGGGCCAGTCATCTCATCTTATAATAGCATCGTACTTTAACCATTGAGGAAAGCTTATGCACAAAATAAACCATTACTTATCTATCTATATATGTATCTCTCTCTCTCTCTCTCTCTCTCTCTCTCTCTCTCTCTCTATATATAT
>JAOTRQ010075579.1:0-11973 GCA_028565875.1 Hoplisoma paleatum
ACACACACAGAGTATAATATCACACACACACACAGAGTATAATATCACACACACACACACACACACACAGAGTATAATATCAGACACACACACAGAGTATAATATCTCTCTCACACACACACACACACACACACACACACAGAGTATAATATCAGACACACACACAGAGTATATCATCAGTCACACACACACACGCACACACACAGAGTAAAATATCAGACACACACACACACACACACACACACACACAGTATAATATCAGTCACTCACACACACACACACACACAGAGAGAGTATAATATCACACACACACACACACACACACACACACACACACACACACACACACACACACACACACACACACACACACAGTATAATATCAGACACACACACACACACGCACAGAGTATAATGTCAGTATCTCAAATGAACCTGACTGCACATCTTTGGACTGTAAGAGGAAACCCACACCGACATGGGGAGAACATACAACCTCCATACAGCAAGCCGAGTTTTGCATTACCCGAGAATCGAACCTGTGACAGTGCTAACGACTAAGCTGCCGTGCCGCACCAAAATATTAATTACTGTACTAATAGAGTATTTTTCAACCATTGTGAGTTAAGGGCCTTGCTTAGGGGCCCAAGAGCGGCAACTTGATCTAGCGGTTCTAAACTGAGGTACAACCTGTCTGCTCCAGGGCATGATGACCGACGATGACCGACCTGGTTAAGGTGCCACTCTGACCCCACTTTTCATACAAGTGGGGATATGCAAATTTTTGTTGTACTGAATATCTGTAGATGTGTAATGACAAATAAAGATGGTCTAATCTATAAACCAGGCCATCAGAGAGCAGAGAACCCAATACAGTGTTTGAGGTAATGGACTAGGAATTGAAAAATCGCTCAAGTTTGCTGGTTCTCAAGTTTATTTGCCAAGTTTCCACTGTTTGGCCATTAAATGCTCTGAACCATCAATTTCTGGGAATGTTGGGATTGTTTTTGGTAACAGTTGTAATGCGCTTTGGAGAATGAAGTGGCTTTCAGTTTTGCACTGACCAAGCAAAATCAATCATACCATGAAGATTTGATAAAAAAAACTTTGAGCTTAAGAGCGTGACACAAATCTCCCGTGGCGTAGTAATTATCCTTTACTACCGAGCAACATGAGTGCTGTTTCATTCTTGTAACTGGACATTTCAACTGGGATTTCCTTCATCAGATGCAGGAAGATTCCCTGCCACTAAATATATCATGCACATGGCTTACAGGGAATACTTTTACTGATATATCAGAAATCAAGACCTGGCTCGGGTTCAATACTAGATAGCTGGAATACTTTCGAATACAACGCTAGTCTATTGCAGGACGTTTAAACACCGAGCAAGACTCATCTCTCTAATCTTGTTGTGTCCAGTTATGCCGATTGCTTTACACCTTTGTCACTATTGATACGATCGTCCATTACTGACCGAGGAGAGTCTAGAGATGTAAAACAATCTATATGAATCAGAAACAAAAGGTCTTTTATTGTTTAGATGAATAAAATATATAACAAAAACAAGTAATACTGAAATGGATCTTGAAATTATCAATAAATTATTTGAATTGTATCGTAAGGTGTTGATGTTAGCACGAATCGACACATCCCTGATACCACAGACATCAACTCTACAGAATAAAAATGTCACTGTAATAAATCCTGTGTTTGCAGGGATGTTTTAATCGCTCGGTTTCTCTGTTTTAAACTGTTTCACTTCTCAGTTTACAGAGGAGAAGTTGGGTCAGGCAGAGAAGACCGAGTTGGATACTCACCTGGAGAACCTGATTGCTAGAGGCGATTGCACCAAGAACTGGACTGAGAAGATCTTCAGGCAGACTGAGGTGTTACTCCAGCCCAACCCCAGTACGGTCTTTGAGTTATATTTCTTTTTAGGAATTGATATACAATTATTCATATAATTCTTACAATTAATAATAATAATTATACATTTTAATAAGGGTTGCTATTAATGGCCACTTCGATTGCATGATAATGAAGTACTATTGAGGACCACTGGACCACAGGCCAGGATTGGGTCATTTAAAACACTAGGGAATAAAAAAAAAACATTTTGATAATTGTCTTCAATCACCACTAGGTGTGAGCCGCGCCTCATCACATCAAAAAGTATAATAAATGATATTTAATATGATAATGGTTCGTGGTGCACAAACGTTTGAGGATTGCTGCTATTGATAGAAAATCTCTAGAATTTTAATCCAGTTTTTAGTCTCTTACTGATCTTAATGCTTTAAGTCTGCTATTTCTCTTTTTAATATAAATCAGGGATCAAGATGTTAAAAATGCAAACTAAACTAAAACTAGTTTGAACTAGTTAATTATTGTTGACCTCACACTTCTAAATAGGAAGCACAATCATTTGTTTGGAATGTTCCTGTGTCACCTGACCACCTATTGTTGTGTATACACACAGCTGTGCACACACACCTGCGGTCAGGTGAGGAACCAACCATGTGTTTTCTAGTCCACATCTACAGCCTGAATACCCAAAATACTTACAATGAAAAACAATAATAAAAACGAAGGATTGGCCAATCAAAAATCGGATGGAATAGATCAAATGTTTATCCAGTAGCTCTCTTGTACTTTGAGGCAAATCTAATAAATGTGTCCAAGGTTGTCAGATCGTCAGGCTGGAACATTTCCCATCACTGGAGTTATCGAGCTCCGTCAAAAAGCTTCACTTGAAAAGCTTTCCAAAAGCAGCTTGAAGCTCTCTAGTGCATTAAGTGGAGCGTGACTATACATCACAAAGCGATCATGACTTTTGTTAGGTGTTAAAATGTATTGCTGAGCTTTTTTGAATTCATAACGTCTGTACTAGACTAAAGTAGTCCAAAGATTGCATAGACATTTTGTAGACTGTTAATGGAACCGTGTTTCCGTGTTTGTCTATAAATAGCAGGGCTGTAGCAACTACGTTGGCTAAAATAATTTTTATAATATTTATTACATTGAATAAATGATTAAATACACATAACAGACATAACATGGTGTCTGTTATGTCTTTCTCAATATTGCATCGGTTCCCTTGCAACGGTGCTGCACTACATACTGTGACACGTTTATATTAGAACAAGCGTTCACTTCATCAGCAGTTTTAGCTACACTAGTCTTTTCTGAGCCATGGTTGGTCATGAACTGTCACTGGTTTACCACTGGTTCAACCTTGGACCACTTTTATAGATATTAACTACCGCAGGACTGTAAACACCCAACCAGAGCTGCAGTTTTGGAAACGAACTGACCCAGTCGTCTAGCTATTCATATTTGGCCCCTGTTAAGCCAATTTAAATCTTTATCCTCGACTCTTTTTTTTCTGCTTCTAGTATCATTGTTGGATGTAAAATGGGCACTTACAATGGTCAACTTTCCCAGTAATATAGCTGTTAGGGGTCATAGTATTATGTATGTTTTATGCAATAGTTTGGTACAGCACAGTTTATTATGGATTAGTCTGTAGTCTGTGAATATGTAATATCTGGCAACCATCTTAAGCACCTAATGGTTAGGCACAGTACATCAACTTTCAGGTCTCTTATTCATTTTGGATTTTTATTTTTAACACTTTAAACAAGTGCAAGTATGCACGCGTGTGTGTGCTTTTAGAATGATTTATGAGTATTCTAGATTATATGTATAAATAAACATGCAAATGATACGCAGTATAAACTTATTCATATATAAATGTATATCTAGTCTTTGCTACTGTTTGCAATGATATTACATGATTAAATATGTACACAGGTCACATCTGATGAAGCCTTCAATACAGAAATGAACATTTAGGGTGGATATTTTAGTTATTTAAAGGACAAGTGATTGACATTGAGATCAATTGTGTTTTAGCTACTCTGGGTTGGATTTCGGGGTCTTTAGTTTTAGCAGCGTTCCTCCTTCATCCGCTGATTTGATTGAGTTCAACGGTTTAAAACAGCTTGAACTACAGAATATATTGTAAATTACTGCATGTTCTTTCTTTTTAGGTGCCTAAATGATCTATTTTATGTATGACTTTTGTTCATAAACGAAACCGTGTGCTTTTATTTTGCATCGTCTTCCATCACTTGATCGCTGTAAGCAAAATAAAGATCAGTTAAGGTTAAACTACATCATGTAGTTTATAATGCACATTCTTTACCAGCACTTTCTAACCAAACAATACGACCACAAGTAATAATTACAATATTTTTCTATCATCCTGGATATTGAATACAGCTGAATGACTGAGAACAGTAAATCTAGACAACAGTTCTTGTGTTGTAAGTTTGCAAACAAGTTGCCATTCAGTCGAGACGCCTCCTCACATGATCCTCAGGCCCTTACACGTGCCCCTCGGATGAATAGTAAAATGTCTTCGGTTATATGAGAGAACTCTAACATATCGTTTTCTGACTCTTCCCATGCTCCAGTCGACCACACTGGTAAGTATGCAAGTATTCACAGCTTCCTAAATTCCAGTTGACAATCTCAGCATCTTCCATAATAAGTACACAAAGCAAGTAAATGTAAAAGCTGGTGGTATACTTTAAATAAAAAGGTGTTTGAAACTACTGGATGTTTATTACTTAGATATGTGACTACACTCGACACTTTTAATGCAATAAAATTATAATTATAATGATAATCTCTGATTCTGGGTTCCCCCGATTTGTCCTTCATTCCATTATCTAGTGTTACCAGCGTGTAATCCTATTTAGAATCACACTGGGCAAATACACTAAACACCTGAACAGTGCAATGTACAATCATGCACACACACACACACACACACACCAGTTAACCTGACTGCATGTTGAACCCAGGACTTCATGCTGTGGGACGGATCACTAAGACACAATTTGTTATTGGAAACTATACAAATGAGTACTGTGCCAAATGTACAAGCCATGCCAAACAATGCTGCACATTTTCATAATAAAAGGAAATTGAAGTATAAAACATATTTTGCATCACATAAATACAAATAATAGAAATACATAAAATATCCTATCATATTTAAACTAAGGTTGCTTCTTCCAAACATTAACATTTCTACTATATAAATATGTTTTGGTTATAGTAAATATATCATTGCTTATTGTAAAAACATTTCTCAGTATGAAATCACTATTTGACACAGTGAGGGTAAAATAGCTCATCATGAGCTGGTTTATTAAAACCTATTGGGATTAAATCATCACAAATCTTAGCTGTAAACTTATAGAAGCATTTCCTTGCTTTTCTTTAGTAAATATTTGAAGTATATTACCAGCTCTGACGATCACTGAGGAACGATTGCAGTGGATTCCATGAGTCACTTTTCATCGTGTGCATTTTATTCCAAATTCATATTTTGGTTGATATTTGAAGTTAAAACATGAACCATTGTTTTAAATCAAAAGTAAGAGGATTATTGTTTGCAGAAATGTCTCTGAATGTTTTAACATCAAAATCAGCAAATTATGTAATTTTGTCTTGAAGTGTCCAAACTTTTGCGTTCGACTGCATCTTTTTCAGAATCAGTGTTTCTTACATATGATCGATTATACATATTAGGAACGTGAGGATCCTAAAGCACAGTTTTAATATTCTAAAACACGTTCAGTGTCCTGTAGCATCTTGAGTCCTGTAGTGTGTCCTTGCCATGCTGTATCTCGTTTCAAAAATAATTCCACTTAGTATTTTTTTCCCACTGCGATGAGTTAAAGCCCCTAAAAGTCTGTGGTATTGTTGAATTCGTATAAAGCTTTTGCTTCTTGTAGTAAAAACGGACTATACGTTTCTATACGTTTGTATGTAGTGATGAACTGTTGTTAAGAAGTTCTGAGATTATTTTATTACAGAGGCGTTTGTTTAGTTACAATTGAAGTTACAGATCCACGGTCACGAGCAAACAGTCTTGGATTATTATGATGCATGAATAACATTATGGACTGTAATCTTTGAAATCCTGTATGTATATAAACTGAATATCAAACCGACGTATTCATTCTTGCCAAACAAAGGTGTTTATTTTAATGCGTCTGTAGCCTGACATTATTGTGTGTTAATTAAATTCCATTAGCATGTTACTGTGTTATTTGTTGAGTGCTGGTTGTGTACGTCATAGACATGTTAGATGTGGCGAGAATTCATGCTTCTCTCATTTACCACTTACGATGGTCTGATTCTAAAGTATGTTCATCCATCTCTCCATTATCTACTTTTATTATCACTTAATACTGTTTAGGGTCACGGTAGAACACGCTGACCACTAGTCAATGTTATTTGTTTGCTTCAGATCATCGTCCTGCTGGGATCAAGCTTTATGTGCTGAAGGCTGGACATTTTCCTTCAGGATTACTATTTAAAATGGGGTTAAATATGTAAATGTGTTACGTTCATGACCTGGACATGCAGAGATTCTCAGTGGTAGATCATAATATGTTCTTTTACATTTTTCTGGCTGTTTGTCTTCTGCATTTTATCTTTTATGAAAATAATCGAATGGTTTAAAAGGCAGCATCATATGCTGCACTGTGTTAATGGTGTGATCATGTTTTTGGAATGTTGGAGTTTATTTTTGTGTATAAAACATGATCCTGAAAGGCTTCAGTAGAATCCAGGTTGTTTTTTAAGATGATTGCTGATGCTGCAGAATCCGTCTGGTTTTAATGCTTGATAAACTGGGACATGAAGCGGAATTGGGGTTTATTTGTTAAATCTTCCCACGACGAATTAAGTGTTAGATAATAATAATGTGCATTTTTACATTCTCTTATGTTTTGTCATATTTTGGTTAATGTAAAATATTTTTGTGTGATACAGTAACATGCATTGTTTGGTTAGCTATTGATTGTTTTTGATTGTATTAGGACACACACACACACACACACACACACACACACACACACACACACAGCTGTTAGCTTTTAAATGTATTGATCTGTTGTTAAGTAATAATTTCTTTTGTTTATTCACTGGAAATTGCTCGAAAAGAGATTTGTATTTTATTTTTAATTTAGGAAACTGATTTCAAAACAATTCCATAAATATAAGGGACGCCTGAAATAGTTTCCAACAAATTAGCATAAAGATCCTTTTTCCATAAAAGTTTTTATTAGACTCTTTATTATAGTTGGGACTCTGATGTGGATTCTGATGGACACCTTATAACCAATTTGAAACCCATCCTGTTCTGTTCCTGCATGGAGGTTTAATAGAGAATTAGGGACAAGATTATGTGTTTTAGATGCTACACAAGATGCTTTAGACGCTTATACAAGTTTCTGCTCAGGTGCCAGAATTGAAGAGTTCCTGTATGAGAAACTGGACAAAAAACTCCCGACCCGGACGACCAACGGGGAGCTGCTAGGACAGTACATGCAGGATGCTGCCAAAGACTTTGGACCCGGAACTCCATATGGTATGTAATAGACGTGCACACACACTTTGGCTTGACAACAATGGCTATGAATGGGTTTTATAATTTTTAACCTTCCGATAGTTAAGCTACCAAAGTTGTCAATGTTGTTGATAAATTGTCACATCCATTTCATTATTTTAGAAATAGCAGTGGCTTTGAAACAGCCTGAGGAATCTCTATATATCTTTTATATAATCATTAAGTGATTTGGGTGTTTAATTTATTATAGATTTTATAAATGGGGTCACTCACCATGTGTCACCCTTATATTAAAACTATTGATGCCCCTGTTATTAATTATTAAAACAAAAACATATATCCATATCTCAAGCATACAAATTTTATATAGCTTTTCTAATATTTATGTAGGTGTTTAATTTAGTTTTTATGTTGTTATTGCATAATGCAAAGGCATCTTTTATAGAGCATTATTGTGTGGAAACTGTGATGTTTGATGCAGATTGTTGTATTTATATATATTTTTACAATTATTTATTCATAATACTTTGTGTTAAAGATATTTAGATTCAGATTTTATTTGTTCTTAGTTAATCTTGTAAATTTTATTGTTTATTTTAACATATTGCATTTCAGACGTTATAAATAGCAAGTGCAGTCCACCAACATACCACAAGAGGGCGCCGAAAGCACTTTCAGTCATCTCCAATGACTCATGTAATCATGTGTGTCTTTAAACTCACATTTATGAACTGATTTTCTGCGAGGGTGGAATTATAAGAGAGTTAAGATGGGTAAACATGCTTATCTGAGGCATTTAGTATAGCAACAAAAGACCCACAACTAAACTGCTATGAACTAACTGAATAATAAACAAAAACATAGTTCATGAAACAGACCAAACGTTTACAGAATTGACAGATTGTTAAAACATTAAAACATTGTCACATGGTCGGTTTTGATACGTCATCAACTGCCTTTATGTGCTTGGCTTGCCAGAGTCATGCTTTTAGCTGCTTTCATGCCTTGATTATAATCGAACCCGGGGCATTATTGAACAGCAGGACATTGCACCATACCACAACAATTCTGAATAATACAAATATAATTGTTGATTGTTCAGTTAATCTTTTATTTTAAGTTGACATGACATGAAACTTCAGTTCATGACTTGCTTGTCACATCATTCGCCTGTTGAGCTACTGTACAGATTATCCAGACGCCCGTGCATTTCGGACTGGGGGATCCTGTGCACCCCTGGTTGGATGGAAACTGCTCATCCCTTATTGCCTCATCCTCATAGCAACAGGTCCTAATAATCTGAATTGATGATGAGCCACAGAAGTGTTCCAAACATGTGTCACAATATTGAATGTCGGCGAAACACTTTTTATGTTAATAAAAAGAGACCAGAAACTATCACACAAATCAGGGTCGATGAGACTGACATGATTACAGCTTTTGTTGAAATGTTTGGGCCACAGATGTATCATTTACATTCTGGTTGAGCTACAGGAATCTTTACTTTTAATAAGCTGAATGAAAAGTGAACGTTTAGACAAGTGCTGAGTTGTTTCATCTGCGGTTTTGTTTTGTTTTTCTAAAGATTAAAAAGACGTCTTCCATTTTTTTCTGATATGACTAGGGGCAATTAAATCGAGTTTCCTGTTAGTAGAACTGTTGCTGTCGGTGGAGGATGAATTATAAGCGACTTGCTCATACATATGTGTGCTTTGTTCACCTGATTTCTCTCACTGTGTAGGCACAAGTAGCGGAAAGCCCAACAATAGATGTGGTTACTACTAAAAAAAATATTAGGAGCTCTCTTCCCACGCTGGAAAATGTACACAGTTCCTGTTGTAATTGTTATAAAGGATTCTCCATCTTTATGAGCTGTTTACGCCAGGAAGACGGTATCGAACTATTAAAACAAGGACCAACCGGTTCAGAAATAGTTTTACCACACTAGTGTACAGACAGTAAATAACATATTTTGAGACATAAATTTTAGTATAACATTTTAAATCTTTAAGTGACTGTTTACACTTTTATCACTTCTTATGTTATGTGCAATTTAGTCACGTGTCACTGACCGGTGTTCCTGCTGCTATTGTTATATCTCATTTCTGTACCTTTTTAAAAATGCGAAAAACTTATGAAACGCCCACTAGGGGGCAGCATTGAGCACACGCGTCCGGCGCTTTAAGCAGCCTGAGCTGTCGAGTCTCTGATGATGACGTAAGATGCTGCTGTGGCAATTTTGAATTCTCATCTAGGTGCAGCGTTCTTAAACCAGAATAGAAAGACGTTCTTTTGGTGAAATAATCCTCACAGATCTGATCAGAGACGATGTTCTTCAAGTCTCGTCATAGTTCAGATCAAATATAAATGATGACTGTTAATAATATTATGACTGTCTGTGTGTTGCTGTGTTCAGGCAGCACTTTGTACACCGTCGGCGAGTATCAGAAGAGGTTAGGAGGTGCGGAGCGAGAGTTCCTACATGCATCGGCCGTCAGCTTCCTCACCCCGCTCCGAAACTTCCTAGAAGGCGACTGGAGAACCATATCGGTATTTTCTGATCGAATCCTATCGAAACGAAATTTAATTCCAGCAATATATTACGTAACTCATTATCTGTGTGTACACCTGGAGCCTCCTACGGTGTCAGTAGTGGATGGATGCTTAGTGAATTACTGACGGTTTAAGTGAAACTAGAACATTAGATGTGTTTAGTACTGATCTGCAGATTTTTCTCATTTCCTGTGAATTTTGTGACTGTCCAAAATCATTTAGTGGTCTGTTTACATATAGCATACGAAATATGTTATAGGTAACACTAATTGTCAACAGGTCTGTCGATTACATACTTTAGAATCAGACCATCGTAAGTGGTAAATGAGAGAAGCATGAATTCTCGCCACATCTAACATGTCTATAACGTACACACCCAGCACTCAACAAATAAGACAGTAACATGCTAATGGAATTTAATTAACACACAATAATGTGAAGCTACAGACGCATTAAAATAAACACCTTTGTCTGGCAAGAAAGAATACGTCTGTTTGCTATTCAGTAAATAAACACTGAGCTTCTCCTTTGTTTTAGTGATTTGATCTAGTGTGAAAATAACGATTTAGTCTGTGAAGGAACTTCTGAAAGATGGAAGCTTGGACTCTTTGTAAAGTGCAATAATAACAATATAATATTTGTTATTCGTTTAGTCAGTTAGTGTAGTGAGTGATTGTATTTTTAATGCCCACATCACACTGAATTTATTGATTTATGATTTATGATTGCCACCTTTTCTATAATATTTTGAGTATTAAACAGACGCGGTTTTTACATTTGCACATTTTAAATCATTGAGCAGATACTGTTAAACATTACTCGGACAGACAGAGTTCTTAAGTCTGTGTGAACGCCTGGCCAGACTGTAGTGTAGTTACGATTATAACCTGGACAATAAGGATTTCTCAGGTGTTTAAATGTTGGATCTCTGAGCCTTGGTTGCTTATATCACTGGTTTGTGACTGATCTTTCTTTGGACCAGTGATGACTTAGTGGTCATTGAAAGTCACTTTGGAAAAGGGTTCATGTAAATGATGAAAACATGTAAGGAATTACTGCTGTGTGTCGGTTATTAATAGAACCATTAATATCCACCGGTTCAGTTCTCCTGTCGTGTGTGTATATATAATACGATGCTCTTATCCGGCCTACATGTCATGACTTTATTTATTTGATACGTTTTTTGTTTTCAGAAAGAACGCAGGCTTTTGGAGAACCGCCGCCTCGATTTGGACGTCTGCAAGGCACGTCTGAAGAAAGCCAAATTGGCCGAAGCCAAGGCTGCTGTAAGTTTAAACTTTGTTTCGTAGTGTAGACGTGTTTACAGTCACCGAGGAAAAGTTCTCCTCTCCAGACGAGTCGGTGCAGCAGCCTGAGTCAAAACCATGACTAGCAGGATGATGAAATGAACGGGTGCACTCGTGATCGAGTTGCATCCCGGAAAATGGGCGTCTCACCTAAAGTTTAATTTAGAACATCTCCCAGCCTTTAATACAACCTCCCTTTTACTGGGTAAAAATGGTAGTAAAAGTATTTAGTCATGGATTGTCTCTTGTGTCTTGATCAGCTGTATGTTAAAACACAGGAATGTAAATCATCATTAGTCAGACTTGGATTTAAAAGTTTAAAAATGGAAACTTTCTGCAACATCGAGCAGTTTATACTGAGTCAGCAACGTTTACTCACCGTGCTCGTTTAGACCCAAACCTTATTTAGAAGTTAGGACCTCATACCTCATTCAGTAAGAATTGGTTCTCTGAGTTATAGACCACTGGTCAGTGTTGTGCGTGAACAAGTTCAAAAGAACGCGTTCATTGAACACGCTCATTTTTTCGTGAACGTTGAACTGAACACATTTTGTAATAAAGATTTTGAACGTGAATGAGTTCACATGATGTGTCATGAACAACAGAATCACAGTAAATGAACGTTGGAATTTGTTTTTCATTGAAAACTGAGTGACGTCTGTTTTCTCTTTTGAAACG
>JAOTRQ010075589.1:0-11972 GCA_028565875.1 Hoplisoma paleatum
TGTGTGTGTGTGTGTGTGTGTGTGTGTGTGTGTGTGTGTGTGTGTGTGTGTGTGTGTGTGTGCGCGCGCGCGCGCGCCCCTGAGCAAGGCTTTTAATGTTAACTTGCTCAGAATGTACAGTGTGACAGTACAGAAAGTCACATTGAATAAAGTGTTTTCTAAATATATAAATGTTATTTAGTGATAATCAGATGCTAGTCATGCTTGTAAAATTCTTGTTTTGGTATAAACAGTGTCCTCGGTTTGTCCTTTTCTCAGACTGTGTTTCGTGTTGTTGTACATTAGTCTGTGATGGTGTGGAGTGTATCGAATGTTTCACTTTGTTCTGTTTCAGTTCCATGTCTGAAGATCCTCCTCGGTAAGGTCATGAGTCTGTGGATGCTTGGAGAACTCATAGGTGAGAATCTTAATTTTTTTTTTCAGGTATGGCTTTTGTAATCTTTGTGCCTGATTTAGGTATCCACGTTTCATATGATCCTGATTCTAAGCTGATGTGTTTCTCTGTGACAGCACCACTGTTCCAAATGTGGACAGTGGTGTGGTGGAGCAGTGCTGAAGGACTCAGTTTGGTCTCCTCTGTCCTGGATCTGCTTTCTGTTTCAGCTCACACAGCGTACTGTATTCGACATGGCTTTCCTCTAGGGTAACACACACACACACACACACACACACACACACACACACCGTACAACATCTATTAAAATAATGTAACCCCACCTGCCAGGTCTTACTAAATACTGTTCATCTGTTTGTTAGATGTTAATCATACAGTGACCATCAAATATATCTTTTATAGATAATTACTAATGACTATTAATTTGTGTGTGTGCAGAGCATTTGGGGAGAGTCTATTTATGCTGGTGCAGTTTGCACTGCTGGTTTTTCTTATTCACTATTACAGAGGAAACAGCATCCAAGGTACAAAGATCATCATTATTATTTTATATGTCTTATTGAGTGTATGATATGTGTAGGTGTGTTCCTGCTATGTGTGTACTCTGGGTTGATGTACATGTTGAGTAGTACTTTGGTTTCTACTGCGATTCTGATGATTATGAAGGACTGGAGCATTCTCATCACCATCAGCAGTCGGGTCAGTATCAGTTATCACAGTTACTGAATTGCTGATTAATTGAATCATTGATTCAATGACTAAGTTCATTAGATCACATCAATTCTTTGAGTCAGTGTCAATGAGTGAGTTTAACAGTCTCACTAATGGAGGTCATTGCTATCTTTTTTTCCCTTTTTCGCTTTGTGTGTGTGTGTGTGTGTGTGTGTGTGTGTGCGTAGTTGATTCAGGCAGGTTGTAATATTAATAGTGGTTCTACGGGACGACTTTCTACACCAAGTTTGTTCCTGATGTTTCTGGCATCTGTAGCACGAACCTTTCGCTCAATTCAGGTACCACAATAAGATCATGTTTAGATTTTGATTAAATAAAATTATTGAAAAAAATAGTAGAAGTTCAGTAGAGGCTGATCTGTCCAGAAGAATGTCCATCTGTCCTGAATCTGATGTTTCATTTGGTAGGACTCTCCGGACTTGCTGCACTCTCAGGCTGCTGTTCTTTCATCCGGCTGTTTTCTGCTTGTCCTGCTTCAGATTTGGATTTACAGGAAACCGTCAGTGCCACAGGTTAAGAAGAAACAATAATGTGTGGGTGAGTGGGTGGGGGGTCTTTTGATGGAACATGCTAAGCGAAACAGGAGCACAGGAACAGAACCAGTGTGGTACAACGTTGGGATTATTCGGTTATGTGGGTGAACATTGTGGCTTCGCTGCTGTCGTTCTGATTAATTCCAGTTGGTGGCGCTAAAGCTTTTTTTTACTTCAGCTTACAGCATTTAACAAGTTCTTAACAAACGTTCAGCGTTTGTTTAATATTTAGCAAACTAACTTTGCTAAAATATTTCATTGTATATTTTACATTTGTAAAAGTGTTACTGTTTGACAATGTGTTTCTGTTTAGTTAATTTGAATAAATTACATACTGATGAGTTTGAATGTATTTAACAAGCATTAAAGTTGATGGAGTGCTGATGGAGCTCAGTTGATCAACTACTGAGCCGGTTGCTGGTTAAAGACCCTCCACTATTAAGGCTGTTTTATACTTCTATGTCAAATCGACACCGTCACGGAACAGAGCCTCTCACTATACAGTAAAAGTAAACCACAAACACAAATGCGACAGAGCTCTCAAGAACTCATCACCATCATGGTGAAATACTCTGCTGTGCATTTGACCTTGGGTCAATTATAAAAGTAAATTGATGGCACTGAGGCGACAGCTTTGTCTTATGATAAGTTGATGCAGTATTTTAAATTGGCTTTTATGTTAATTGGTTAATTATTAAATTATTTTGCTTGTTTAAGCGTTTATCCAGAACTGTAACACAATTACATTATTGAATTTTACTGTTTTCATCAGTCTGTCCACGTTCTACAACCATTGAAGTGTATCGGTGTTGTTTGGTTTGTATCCTTACAGCTCACCATGACCGATTTAGGATATAATCTGTTTATCTGCAAAAACTTTGCTTGATATGATCTGAGGTTTGATGTGTGCTCTCACAGTAGTCCTGTTTATATGGACACAGAGAAGTCAGCAACTGTAATCAGCAGTTTTACACTTTTACTCAAATTTACATAAATTCTCTACAGAAAGTCCCTAAAAATCATTTACAAGTGTAGAAAAAGTTCATTCTGTGTTTCTCTTTCTCTTTGTGTGTGTGCGTGTGCGTGTGCGTGTGTGCGTGTGTGTGTGTGTGTGAAAGAGAGAGAGAGAGAGATGGGTGCAGTGGGTTTATGGGATTTCCGTTTCCTGGGAAACAACCTGTGGAACCCTGTGCTCGTTGCTAGGAGTTTTGATGTTTCAAGGAGAAATTCTCTCTCACACACACGCATTGTGCTCTGAAGTTTAGAGTTTGCTTACTAATAAAATTGAATAAGTAAGACCTTACTCTGTTCATAGTTTCCTTGGAGAATTGTTCATACATTTATTGATCAGAAACTGATTCTAAACATCAGTTTCAGCTCAATTTAACAATAACACAATGTTTCTGTTGTAATTTTCTTTTTAATACAACCAGAAGCTTAGAAGCTTTGAAAATTCCTGTGATTATGATCAGGATTATGGTGTTACCATTCTTAAATTGCAATGATGATAAAACACGGGTTTACAGAAGCACAACAGAGGTTTTGCCTGAATGACGTCTTCTGATTTAAGACCCCCCCCCCCTTCAAAAAAATCTCTCCAGTCTTCTAGAACATGCACGCACCCCCTTTCACCCTCCAGCCCCCGATTAGCCGCTCCGGACTGCTCCATTAGCATGAGAATAGAGTAGAAGGGAGAATTGGAGGGAAAGGGCCCGAGAGGGAGGCCAATTTTCCACCCGGTGGGGGTCCGAGAGGGAAAGCGGAACAAAAGAGGATTTGGGGTGAAGGGGAGGGGCTCTCTGGGTTCTCCTGCACCTGCAACCACAAAAGAGAATGAACAAAGGATCTCAGAAACTGCCAATTACGCTCTTTCTCAAGAGAAGCATGCCAGTAAGGGACAGTGCGATGGCTAGATCTGGATTAGTACTAACGAGACAAACCCAAAAACTTTTTTGGAACGTGAAATTCAAAATGTATTAACATGTATAGTTTAAATTGATTGGTAGAATTAATATCACACACTGTGTGATTGAGATAACCTTAGTGACGTTTAAACACAGCTAGTAACATACCTGTTTTTGTACAGAAGCATTTATTTTCAACTAGTGGTGTGTAGCTCGTTTTAAAATCATCTTAAATAATTAGTAGCAATTTTAAATATAATTCTGCATATATTCTATTTTCTGTGTTTAGTATTTATCTGAAGTGACTAACAACACTGGTAGTATACAGAATGTGTAATTAAATGTTAGGGCCTTGTTTTATAAAGGCTTATGGCAGTGGTGGGCTTAAACCAATAATATTCTTATTACGAGTTCAGTTAAGTGAGTAAGACTAAGTGTTTATAAAAGTGTTTTCTTCCATTTCCAGCAAATTATAAATTTATGCTAACGTTTCACTAAATACTATATGGTTTATTATAATTACTGCTATTATGCTATTTCTGAATACATTTAAATCCCCCTTAGGTTAATTTAATTACCGTCAGTTAGCTAAATTTCTTAGCTCAGAAATGAGTTATTCCAGTGCAAACAATAAACATTTACATGTATTGATGAATTACAAAATCTAAAGTATCATCACACACAGCACTATGGTGTCTAGACTAAGTGGATAAATGAGAGAGTGTATATGTTTTACATCACAGGGTGAGTTTAATGCTGATGATTAATTTCTCTGTGTTTAAAAGCACAGGGGGAAAAAGTATACTAATTATATTCAATGACAGACACCCGATTCCCACTCCCACGCCCACTCTTACTGCCTTAAACCAAGATATAAACATGAGGGAAATGGATCAAGACCAATTCTATATTTGTGAGATAATTCAGAGCATCTTTTTTATGGAAGAAAATGAAGTATGGAAGATGAAGAGGAGCTCAGAATTGTATTTGGAAAAGGAAAGAGCAACTTATCCGGACAAGTATGAGGATTAAGGGTTTGTTGTATTACTGCTGTGTTTATCTTTGTGATGATTTATTGTCTGTGGGACTTTTTGTTTTACTCTGCAATCATCACAATAATGGGCAGATCTGGCCCGGTGGATAGAGAATTGTTGTTGTCCACATGTAAGGTACCCTTGAACAAGTCGTATAACCATTGACTGCTCCCCAGGCACTGTGACTAGGGCTTCCCACCATGCCAGGCATCTATGCTCACTGCTGCCTTCTAGTGTATATAAATGTTTGTTTCACTGCATGGATTGGGTTGAATTTAGACAAATAATTCCTCATTCCCATGTGTAAAAAGCACAATAGTGAAAAGAGTATTCTAAAATAAAAAAAAGTCTAATAAGCTTTAGTAAACTAAAGTTAAAATATGTATATTATATACAGTATATTATTTTATTTACTTACTTTTCTTCTTAATTAAATAGTATTATTGTACCACAAAACACAAATGAATGAGTGGTTGGTGCAGTGTGGAGAATCACTAGTATATTGAAGATGTAGCCGGATGGACTCACACATACAAAAATAATAAAACATTTTATTATTTTTTGTCCACATTATAGTCATAGAATGAGAAGCTGAACCCTTACTGTAAGGGCTTTCATCAAAGCGTTTATAATCTGTACAATCATCAAAACATCAGATAATCATCATCGGAGCATCCAAAATACAGCAGCACTATATCCACAATCACAAACTAATACGTTTTTATACAGTGTTTATACAATTTTCCATATTCGCTGCTAGTAGTTCACGTTTGAAGCAACCAGGTACAGCACAGCTAACGTACCTCATATAGCAACCTTACAGTGAGATGTTAGCATTTAAGGTGGCATTAACCTTTCTGGCTCAGCAAATCTAAGCAACACTTTCAGTTTAATTCAAACATCAGATTCCTCAGATACACAGCTGAGAGTCTTGAACCATTCTGGAAGCAGCTGTTGTAAACACATGGCTATTTTAAAATGTTATGATTTCATAATTGTCCAGCTGAGATTACTGTGTGAATCTGCCATGTGATTGTTGTCATGCAGAAAACAGTGCTGCTCTGCTTTTCTTTTCTTTTTAGTGGGCCTGACACTAATCAGCTCGGCTCGTCAGTCTGGTCACATGATTTGTACAATCTTCCAGTCCGGTGTGGTCAGATGTGTGTGAGTGGGGCAGTGCTGCTCAGGTAGTGCTGCTGCAGGTTAGCACTGTAGTTCCTCTGCACGTGTGAGTCCACGGTGTCCCCTGAGCCTGTCGGGATGTACATGCTGATCATGTCTCTCAGATCGGGCTGGAGCGTAGGGCGTGGCTGGGTGGTGCTGCCATTACTGGATGTTGGAGACGCCTGGTCTGATTTTACCATGGACATGACGGGGCTGAGCTGCTGCTGTGCATTGCTGCTGTAAGACAGGGGGCTGGTACATAGAGACGCGGGGGTTAGTAAGGGTCCAGGACTCTGACCAGCATCAGTAATAAATCATCAGTATCCGTATGTAGAAATATATTTCTGTAGTTATGTAATGAAATTGTCCTGATGTACTAAGTTTTTTATTTTTAATATTTTAGTTACAAGATATAACAGTCATTTTTACTTGTGCTATTTTTAAAATAGAATCTAGAATTACAGTTAAACTATCATAATTTTACATTCAAGTGGTTAATCATGACTGAGCTTTACTTTTTTTGTAAAGTTGCTTTGAGACAATATCTATTGGAAAAAGCGCTATAGAAATAAAGTTGACTTGACTTTACTGAGCTTCTGAGATTTACATTCAGTCTGATATTATGACTACATGTCTATGATGTTTGAAAAAACACCTGCAGCTCTGATTCTTAAGTATTCTTGTAATATTCTTAAATATCCAATATATAAACAAATAAATTAAAATTTAGGACAATATATGTTTAATTATAATGTATGTGTAATTTATGTAAATCATCCACATTTCTAGTATCTTTTACAGTGCCATTTTTTTTACTATTTATGTAAAAAAAATTAAATCACACTGCTTATACATAATTCTCATTGATATACATTTCTTTTTTAGATTTTAGATTGGGTTGTGGTGGGTTTAGATGCTTTTTTCAATAGAAAGTGTACTTGCATGTAATGTATATTGTACATATATAATGAATTATTGTTTGTGGTACAATAATGTTTTGAACAATTATGCACATTTCTTCACTTTTGTAGTGAACACTAAAGCAACAATACTGCATGAATACTGTATAGTGTGTTTGCAAAGTTTTTGTGATCATTTTATACTCTGTTACTTTACTTGCTATTGTCATGTTTATAAAACAATCAGATTCATTGTGAGTTGATTCTATGATTAGATTACATATCTGTGAATTTTATGTGGAGCTGGTGTCTCATGGTGGAAACTTTTTTAGCAATAGGACTGAAATGATTTTGGTCATAACTGTGTGCTGAGTATAAATATGTTTGTTGTATTTACTTAACAATTATTAACATTTTATGTACACTTTCGTATTTAAAATAATGTTATATGCATACATATATTTGGTTATTTGTGCAACAGGTTTTTTTTCTTTGTAGGTTAGATCAGACTTAAAGAAGACTTTGTTCATTGAACTAAGCCAAATCAATTTCCGGTATCTATTCAAACAAATAAAGTATGCTACTTTAATCAGTTCTATAGTATTGACTCTCAGTTTGACTCTTCAAATCCAACAACAAATCAGCCAACACATGAATTCCACTGTATATAACTAGATTTGGTGAAAAGGGGGCAGGCTGTTACCTCCAGTCTGTACCTGGGGTAGAACATGATATGGCTCTTATGGCATTTGTGAATGACTCACCTGTAGGCGTTGGGACTGTTTATGTAGTTCTGTGCACTTGGGTACTGGAACCCTGACAGGTCATACCGATGAATCTGTTGACCATACCCGAGTGGGTCAGTCTGTGCAGCCCCATAACCTCCAGCTGCCCCCCATCCATAAGAGTCCATCCTGCTATTGCTACCCTGCAGGTTTGCAGTGTTCAGCGGGAAGGCGCTGACCGGGTTCTCCTTTTTGGGAGCAGGTTTGCTTTTGCGTCTGGGTTTATACTTGTAATCAGGATGCTCCTTCATGTGCAGTGCACGTAGACGCTTGGCCTCATCGATAAAGGGGCGCTTCTCTGTGTCCGTCAAAAGTTTCCACTCTGCCCCAAGACGCTTGCTAATCTCTGAGTTGTGCATTTTCGGGTTCTCCTGGGACATTTTGCGCCTCTGACCACGAGACCAGACCATGAAGGCATTCATGGGCCGTTTAACTTTATCCAGAGGATCCAAGCTTTTCTGGTTCTGCTGGTTCTGGGTGCTCACAGCCGCTGGCTTGGGGGTCACCTGCATTCCTCCTGTGTTCACCAGGGGCATCATCATCGAGCCTGTCTGTATTTGGTTTTTCAGCTCATGATCCAGCATGCTGTACATCTTCTCAAAAAAACAAAAAGATAAAGATCCTATTGAAAGTTAAGAATATTTAGTTAATAATTGAACTTCACAGCAGTGCAGAACCAAACAGAATCCAGAGAAAATTAAAAAGATCAAAAGATGGTCGATCATAAGCACCTCACAATTTTTTTTTACTGGATTTCAAAAACTTTAGGACATAAAGAGCCGCATGAGGTTTCTCTGCTCTCCTCCTGAAGAACTGAACTCATCCAAGTGTGCAGAGCTGAGTGAAACTATAGTGTGTGTGTCTGTGTGTGTGTGTGTGTGTGTGTGTGTGTGTTTGAAACTTCTCCTCCTCCACTAGCGCATTAACATCTCTATAGAACAGAGTCCTGGGGTGCAGGATGGGGGGGCATATGGGGTGTTTCACCTGCAAGCTCAGCACACACATTTAGGGTCATCACACACAAACCTCATCACACAACTTCACACACATGCCAAAAAGTTACACACATTTAAATGAGACATGTTCATAATGGGTGTACCTTAGTTTAAACAGGGGTCATATACTTGCCAGGTCCTGCTATTGTCCTGGGCTATGTAAAGTGACTCAAAAATCCAGCAGAATGATGATGGACTATTCAGTTTCAAGTGTTACTTGTTTCACCTCCATGCATGAGGTCAAATATGTTGTAAGTGAGCTCCTCATGGTGCATACTACTGGATTTTAAGTTGCCAATTGGGTTCAGAATTCCCAACTTGCTTTACTTATATATCATCATATGAGATGAGGTTTTATTTACTCTGATGAATGTGACATGGGGGGGGGGGGTTTCTTGGATAATCTACAGTTCAAAGTGCATCATGTGGTGGACGTGTCTCCCAAAATTGGAAACAAATGTACACGTCCTCCCAGTCAAATTCTCTCTCTGTGTGTGTGCGCTACTGTTTGACCCTCTGATGAGGTGAATCTAGGTAATATCAGCTCCACCTTAAGACTCGCTCACGCTTCACACCTTCAGCTAACAACCACAGCTCAGCGCAAAGACAGATGGTGTGTTTGAAAACGTAGGGAGCTGACTCACTGTCTTGCTAATGAGGATTCTATTAAGCCATCACGTTATTAGTCAGGTTATTCAAAAATGGTCAATAGATATGCACCTGTTGTGCTAAAGTTATTACTTGTGATCTTCTGATTATTAACAGTTATGGGAAGTATAAAATGACGTATTGCCTTTATAACAAAAAAGAATAGTTGGTTTTTTTTATAAATGGAAGATAAATGTAGTGTCTAAATAATTTACTGAGTTTCAGTAAGTCAATTATATTACCATTAAAAACTGCCATTTAATGATTCACTTGATGCAGTGGAAGGCCGAATGTAATGTGTTATGTGGGTTTGTTGCTTTATTTTGGCTGCACCATTTATCAATGATATATTATTTAATAATATATTTTATAATTTCTGCATCATACTGATGGTTTCTATAGCCATGGTGATGTTTTTAAGAGGTCGTTTTGCGTCATTGTTTCTATGGCATGCCAAGGTATTTTGTATATCATGTAGCTGACTTTTCAGGAATGCACACAGGGTGACATAAAGGAGCCTCATCTACTAACAAGGGTCTCTATAGAGCCTCCAAGATTTTTCCCACCTTTTGTAGCCTCGTGTCTCACCCAGCACAGTGGCCGCTCTTATTTGCTGCACCATCTACACCGCAAAACAAAACAAAATATTTCCATCTTCAAGAGCTATAAATGTGCCCAGGTGGCACAGCAGCATTTTCTGCTAGCAGACGAGCGCAAGGAGTCTAAACCCCAACAAATCCAACCCAAGCTTAGATAAATTGACGGGGTTGTGCCAGGAAGGTCATCTGGCAGAAAGATTATACCAAATTAAAAATAAGAATGATGATCCACTGTTTTGACATGCTAACATGTTCATCAGCTTCAAATATACACAATTAACAAGAGATGGGACTGGAGTGAATCTCGGGTTTGATTCGGGGGGTTGGGTAGCAGAGGAAAGTTTGGAGGTTTGGTTAATGAGGGGTCCAGTGAAGGCAGCTATTGAAAAACTGTTGTCATGGTAATGTATAGCTTCATCAATCATACACACAAACACACACACACAATTGTCATGAATTTAGTTAACTAAACAATTCAAAATCCGCAATTGTGTCTCATCTTACTGTTTCATTTTGAGCAGTGTCGTGGCGAGTACGGTGCAACTGTTAGGACTGGGAATATCAGCCTGTAACACGCACGTGCTTAGTTCACCTTAGCAATTTACCTTGAAATGTTAAATTACAGCGCCATCGTGTGGTGAAGACTGGCAAAGATTTCCCCTGATTCAACAGAATAGACCCCCGGAGTGCGTCATTATCTCGGTATGACCATATTTGGTGTTCTGAATCTAACTTGATTTCTGAATGAGAAAAATGAAAGTTCAGGCCCTATACGTTTTGTTATGTGTACATTTTAGCATAATCTCACAAATATCACTGCATCTGGTAAATGATTTGGTTGTTTAAGAATCGTAATGAGAAAAATACTAATCGTGAGAATAAGCTAGTACGCCAGAGTGCTGCACCAGCTGATTGTGTAGTGACACGGGCTAATTTCAGTATCAATGCCACTATACAACAGTTAAACTAACCAACAGTAAAATATCAATTCTTAAACAAACACATCAGTTACACACAACTTCGGTGCAAGCATTCTAACACCACTCAGTTTCCGTAGGTGCCATCAAATAACGTCAATTCTGTGTGCGACAGCATTACCTCAGAAGTATCTTTTTTTCTTATCATAACTCATAATTCTTTGTACCTAAAGTATGCTACGTGGTTCTGCGATGAGAAACATAGGTGGTAATTGTAAGTTTTGGTGATAATGGGTAGTATAAGGGACAGTGTAGCCTAGTGGGTAGAGCGTTGGTCTGGGAACCCAAAGGTTGGGGGTTCAAATCCAGGCTCTGCTACACTGCTGGGTCCTTGAGCAAGACCCTTAACCCTGTCTGCTCATTGTAAGTCGCTTTGGATAAAAGCGTCGGCTAAATGCAATGTAATGTAATGAATAAATAGATTGAGAACAACTGGTCTAGGTAACAATGGTAAAGACTGAGTTGTCCTGCCACCTGCAGTTCCAATAGTATTACTGCAGGAAATCGATGATGGACAAAATAATTTAAAAATCTAGTTCTTCTAGCGCACTAAACAGTTTTTTTCTGACAAATTAATCTCCAGACAATCAATTTTTCCACAACAGAAGAGATGCGTAAAAGACAGATGATGATGGCATTTGAGAGCTTGTGGTGATTCTCATAAATAACATGAGAAATAAAAAGCAGATGATGGAGAACGTTATGTGTATTGACAGAATCTAAACCCTCTGGTCCAGTCTCATGTTGAAGGAGCAGTGGGACTTGCGGAGTTCCTCCTAAACGTGACCAAGGAACATTCATTGTGGAAGTTCACAGAGCAGCTAAGATAAACTAAGGACAAGAAGGAACTACAGCATGCTGGAGAAACTTTAGGAGACACCAGAGATGATTTGCAAAAAAAGAACCCATGAGCCCTTGAATGAGCTGAATTTACAAACCATTACCTAGTACCATTTAGACAAAAAGCAACAAACCACTTGCTAGTTCCAGTCCAATGGGCTACAACAATCAACTGGTACTAGTTATATCACAAGCACTGACAAGCCACTTACAGAATACAGAGTACAGAACGACAAACAAAGAAAATGACAAACACCAAAACCACACAAATGAACCATAAAATATATATATATATATTAGGGCTGACCGCAATTAATCGATTATTCGTTGGTCGACCGAAAAAATTACCAATTTCCATTGGTCGACTAGTCGCAGGAAAGAAATAGGCTGTGTTTCGTCAAAGGACTTCTGGGACTTTTAATTTTAACGGCGTCACAAAGGAAGACGTGACACTCCATACCAGTAAGT
>JAOTRQ010075600.1:0-11972 GCA_028565875.1 Hoplisoma paleatum
TTGTCGTCAGGAAGGGCATCCGGATGGAAAACTCTGCTCCAAACATTAACGTCCTACCCCAGGAACTGGGAAAACTGACGATAAACGAATAGATAGAGAGAGAGAGAGACAAGATGATCAACTTACATTTTCAGTAAGTGGCAGGCTGTCGATCCTTTTAGTAAGATTTTGTAGTTGTGCATAATACCAGTCCTTTTCTTTTTCTTCTTTCTCCAGCTCGGTCATCAACAAGGACCTGCACGGACGTTAAAAACGGTATTACTACTGCGTGCCACTGGAATAGGTTTCTGCACTTCATCCAAAAGTGGTGCTATTTAAATCCAACTAAATAGCAACAGTAACGTGGCCCCAGCGTTAAATATAATCAAAGCTCGAATCCTGATTCTGATTTGCATGGAACTAAAAATAAAATGAATACAAATGGAGCTGAAAAAGTCTACGTCTTACCTTAACTTAAAAACAAACGTCTTACCTTTCTTTTTCTAACTCCTCCAAGTATCCAGCACTGTCTCGGCCCCCGTTAGTCATTCCTTTTACTGAAAAGGACCCCATAGGGCTGTTGTCGGCGGAGCGGCCCAGGCTTGACCCCGGCATGGGCGGTTTAGCTCTCATTTTCTGCCCTGTAAAACTATTTGACTCCAGGTTCATTTCTAGGAAAAAAGTAAAAGACGAGATGATGTTCTTTAGGAGACTAAAGTTGTGTATGCATACATGTATCTTAATAGTTATAAACACCTAAACACTCAATTATTTATCACTTTAGTTTTAATTGTTTTTACTTTAGTTATATTCATAACACATTCAGAAATCGGGTGAAACTGGCAAGAATGAAACTGGTAATATGTCATGATTTTGTGCAAAGAACTTAATGGATATGTTTTGTAGAGCCGATAGCCGATATAAAAAAAGAGATACATCTCTTTAGTCTCATGCTATAATCCAGTCAAAATGAATTGATCAGCATTTTCATACAGTTCATACCCCACAGTACTGTGATGCACATGACCGTGAGTAATTAAAACCCACAGATCAATTCTCATACCTTTCAGTCTCTCCAAAAAGTCAGTCTGGCCTTGGGAATCTTTAGCATCGTCTTCAATACTTCCTTGTAGCTGCTTCAGCACCTCCTGCACCAGTCAGACAGAGACCATTTCGATCATCGTTGTTTTCTTTAACATTATACTGACGCAAACTAAAATCTTTAACATGTCAGAAGTTTTCTTTAGATCCAGGAGATCAAAACGATGATCAGATTTTAAAAAGCAAAAAGTTTGATTCTCTCCTGCGTTGCTTGTAAATCAAAGTGGTTGTGTTCAAATGAAAGTAAAGGTGTACGTGCATCTAAGAGCTTTGAAGTCCCATCAAACAGCTCAGAAGTGCTTTGAAGTTCAAAAGATTTCATCTTAATTCTTAGTGATTTAACATTTGTCAGGAACTGAAAAAATCTGATAGACTTTTGTAAACGGGGTTTTAAAGCAGCGGTTCTTAAGAATAAAAAAAAAAAGAATTAATAACAAATTAAAGAGCAGAATTGTTATAATCAATGGTATAAATGTGCTGGTGCGATTGTCTTTGTACAGTATTAAATAAATAGATTTAATAATGTATTATAGCATTAAAAAGAGGGCGGACGAGTCTGGTCACGTCACACGTCTTCATGATCCATGTCGCATGCCTCAGTCTCCCGCACCTCGGTCTCCCATGCCGCCTGTCTCACTGTCCACACACCCTGATGAATCTCTTTGAGTTACTCTTTTATCATACCTTATATTAACGCATGCTAAAAAACAATAACAGTTCTAATAGTTTCTGCTTTGAATAGAATGTTCTATCAGCATTTGGTTATTAAGAGTATGTGAAAGTTTCCGTCTCTTAAGAATCCCTAAACTCTGTGGTAGAAACTGGCTTCAGCTCCGGAATCAACAGAAGGTAGAATTAAGAACAACTTATTTTTAATGCCATCAACAGCGATCTTAGATATTATAACATGTTGCCTAATCTCAGCGCAGAAAGAACCCGGACATTCTCATCTGGGGATCGAACTGAGGTCACACAGCTCCTGTGTATATGCAGTACAATGAGTGACAGCTGTTTATGTCACATAATAGAACATGATAATTAGACACAGAAGTGGCAATAATGGTAATAGTAAATGCTAGGTGCAAAGGATCATACTTTAGCACATACTATCCAATGTCAGGCTAAAAAGATCACTAGCAATAATCCATCAAGAGAACCACAATAAAGAACGCCATAGCTGCCTACTTACCAAAGTGCACAAATTTGACTCCACTACATCTTTAATGAGAAGCTGAACTCCATGTACTCCACCAGCACTGACCGTTTCATAATGGGATTAGCACAAAGGATGAAAACGTTCGCTGATGAATCCTTACAAACAGAATTTTACAGCTAATCCATGCAGCAGGCGTCAAAAAATTCCCCAGCAATGGACCTGCCTCTCAGGAAGTGTCTCCTTCCTCCTGACTTCTCCACACTCGCGAAGAATACATCTGCTTCCCATTCTGATCCATGGCTGGAGCCCTCTGACCCCCAGACACGCATCGCCAAGCCTTTTCAGAAACAGCCGAAATGGAAAGGTCATTCGAGAGCAAGTTGTTTGCCTTCCTTCTTTTCTACCCAAATAAAATGACCCCGAGCAGTAAGGCTGCGGTTGTCTTTCTGACGAATACGGATACTAGAACAACGGACGCCTTATTAAAGAGCACGGGACATGTGATCGAGCTCTTAATATGCGCTTACTCAGAGAATGATTGGAAAACACCATGAGAACAACGCCACTCGTTCTCTTTGCTAGGTTCGGTTTTTACTTAGTCTTGGGTCATAAGCTGGAGACCAAAAATAACCCTGAGAACAGTTGATTACAGTGTTCTAGTGGTCAGATCCACAATAGGAGTTCCTTAGCCTGACAACTTGTGGTCCGTAAGTGTAATTTGGTGTTTGTTTTCATGGTTCGATGTCGGGCAAGGATTCAGCTTGCAGAGATCCAGAAGGGACAGCAGATGCTTTTGGAAAAGAAGCAGCCATGCATGAGGCTCAAAAATGGAGCTGAATATACTGAGGGATATCAGGTTCAGGTGACCATTTAGGGTAGGAGATTTAAGAAAGATTCACCCAACTGTGCACCTAATAAGATCAACATAATGTCCATAATGTTTTTCAAAATTCATTTTTAGAATCATTTGCATTTTCAGCACTTAACAGATACATTTATCCAAAGCAGAACAACATTTTGAACAATTGAGACCTTAACCATCACTGTCCTAGTGATTCAAATCATTTTAAGTCATAGATTTGTTAGGAATCGTCAAAGCCGATTGTGGAACTAGTTACAGATGTGTGAAGGTTTTTACACCGAATACCATTCCTGATGCAGCCCTCCAATTTATATTGGGACGTGGGTCTGGCACTACAATGTGCACTAGTTTTAGTATCCTACTGGCTAGGGTGCCACCCAGCCGAACCGTAGCAATGCAGAGGGGTTCAGACTCTCAATGTATAGTTGTGGAAATTATTTATTCGTGAAATGTAAACGAAGCATCATGAAGCGACAAATTATGCGTTCAATTAACATTCAAAGTGGTGCTATTGGTTGTCATCAAATAGAAACGCAATCGGTGTCTGGTCACTGAAGAAGGGCGGGAGACACCTGCACACGGCTCTACATTAAACTTTCTCTATACCGTTATAGATGGACATGCTTTCGGCCTAGGTTTTTGACTTCCATAGTTTGTGTTTTACAGCCACTTCCATAGTGAAAAGTTGGGCGACATTTGCCAAATGTATGGGCAATGCTAGCTAGCGTTTTATAGCCTAAGTACTACTTTCACCCGTATTCACATATCGGAAATGACTTGCTTCTCGAGTTTCTTCATTGCCAGAGTTTGCTTTGATCCAGCACCACTATGCAGTTGAGCCCTGCATTAAAAGCGCTACAGTGAATCAATATTTTCCCACTCAGCATCCAAATCCTTCAACCGACAGCAAAGTCCTGTAATTTAGCCCGACTTATTTTCGCTCTGTGAGTAAGCTGGCTTTAGCTTTATTCAACACCAAGTGACACACCGAAGTGTATTCGTTTCAAGCGATGAGATCACAATATTACAACAGTTTGAGTCACCAATGCAAACAGAAAGAGTCACAAAGCACTGCAGACTGGAAGTTGATGCGACTTCACTTTATCCACTTAGCAGTCCGCAGCAATGCATATTAAAAATGCAAAGCAGCTGTGGCCACTGTTGCCGGTTATAATGACGAAAACCTTTTAAAGTCATTAGTGAGCGGTCCGTACATGGGCCGTTCTGACAACTGAAACGAACAGTTTCCGACAGGCCGACTGAAACCTTTTTCGCTTTGGGACTTGTGTTTATTTTGGAACGAATTGCTGCATTCTGGATTTGCAATCTGTCAGCGGCGTGTGAGGAAGCTGAGATATTAATGAATGAGATTGTTTACTGTCTGGCTGCGGTTGTATGTCTCTGTCGAACTAAGGAAACCGGAAATGTCCAGAGGAAGGAAACATCCACATTCGTTAAGGAAACAAAGCCAGGAAGGGAGGGTTGATAAAGATATTACAGAGGTGAAATAGAATGATGGCAGTCACAAAGAAGGCTCCAAAGGTTTAGCTAAATATATTATTAGTAGAGTTTAAAGTCATGTTTTACACACTTGGTTACGTTCATGATAGTTACTGGTTACACAATATTTAATAGTTCAAGTTTTTACTATTGAATACCATCGCAAAACATTCAATATCTACAATTCACATCACTTGAATGTTTTTGGACTTCAAACCTAGACCTAACATGGATTTGACTAGGTGAACAGCCTGGACCGTTCTGCAACCAGTGAAGGCGAAGTTGTTAATGTACTAAGCTATAGCTAAGACTATTGCTATTTCAAGCACAATGCATAATAGCTCCAAAATGGTTTTCCGTTGTAATTGTAAGTCGCTTTGGATAAAGGTGTCTGATAAATGCTAAAAATATAACTGTAGCGAGAGATATGATCGGAGGTGGACGCAATTTTCTTTTTGGTGTGCAGCACTGGTTAGAGTTGTGACAAGATTAAGAGATTGTGTGTGGATATTTCTCGTCAAGACTGAACCTGTCTCATGGGGGAAAAAAGTTTTGTAATATGAACTTTTCATTTGCTCTCACATTTTTATTTAATTTGCAAAAATGTATTTATATTACTGTGTTTTTTCAACACATGAAAACACTAAGCAATAATTCACCCCCATAGATACCGTCGAGCATCTGAAGGTTATGTCGTGTTTATGTTTGAGGCATTTAAAATCAATTCAAATTCAGGATTAGGAAACGCAATCCCTTTAGAGCAGGGGTCACCAACGTGGTGCCTGTGGGCCTGTTCTAAAAATAGCTGCATATTTTGCATATTGATATTTATTTGTTTCCTACCTTGTTAAATTGTGAAAATCACATAGATGAATATCATTCATTATTAATAGTAACATGTAATTAAAGGTTATAAATTTGTGATTTCACAAGTGTGTATCAAACTGGTAGCAAAAAGTAGCTCTCCGTTTTAAAAAGGTTGGTGTCCCCTGCTATATTATAATGTATTGAAGCATCTACTACTAACAGCATGTTCATGTGTATACCTACCTTTTTGGAATCCTTTGGAATCCCTCTGTCCTGTTGAAGTGAAAACACTTAATCATTCTTTATGCATTAAAATCAGTTAGGGAAAAAAATTGGAACAGGTAAGAAAAAAAAATCTACCTGACTGTGACTATGTGATGTTGTACAGACTTGTAATTGCTGCCATCATGTGATCCTTGTAGCCAATGACAGTTCATTGTGTTGTGACACATGGGCTGGTGGAAGGGGCTGCATTTGTTAGCCTGAGTCTTGAGGGCATCGTTTGAGCAGTCAGAGTTCAATGGCACATTTATTTCATTCAGGCAGACATTGTCCATGATTGGTTGATCTTGCTCACAGCACGAACATCTCTTGAGCCGAGGTGACTGATAGGCACAGTTTTGAAATGCTTGGTCAAACAGTTGATTTGGAGAATGTGCTTTGACGAGGTTGATTTGATGGTCTCCATCAATGGCAACTTCATTGATGTGACCTTCCACACTCTCACTGTCTGGGGGACACAGTGACACTCTTGGAATCTCACTGCAATGAACAGAAAACAAATCTTAAACAACAATTCTTGTTGTGCATCACTTTCACTAGTGAATCCGAAGACCTGGCGTAAGAGCAGAAATTGTTGCACCGACCCCAGCAAAATGGTGTGACAACCAGATTGTTAAAAAAAACTTACTTAAAATGATAAACATTTAATGTAATAATTCTTTTATGTATATGGCTGCCATATTTGTTGTGAATTACTTAAAAAGTTTGCATCTGAATCAAAATGACTTGTCAAGGCTGTCGAGGACTCCAGCAAGTTAAAATCATTCTTATCGCAAAGTTTGCTGTTTAAATGTTTTTTAGTAAACATGGTTGAAAAAGTTCAGCTATCCAAGTGTTTTCTAATGTTTAGGTTCTTTAAAACCAACAAAACTTAGTTTTAAAAAAGTTAACAAAACTCCAGCACAGTCCCAGTCAGAGAACCTAACTTAAGTGTGTTTGATGCTTATTTTTGAATGTTAGTACCAGAGTTTTCAAAACCAGTTTTGGTACAAAAGTTCAATGTTTACTAGTTTCGGGCCAAAAAAACAACGTGGTTTCAACATTTACTATTTTTATATCAAATAAACCAGTTATAAATGTTATGCATTGTGAACGTTTAGTTGACTTTAAAATGTACGGTTTGATGATCAATAGTCTGGTAGAAGCTTGTCAGAGCAGTGTTTTATACAATAAAGAAGTTAAATAATGTTTAAATTATGAATAAATACAACAGCATTAGTCGTCGTGTATATACGTAGACTAGCTGATTAAGAAGCACAAACTCGCCATCTAGCGGCAAAAGATAGCTAGTACAAGGCTTTCCCCGCCTATTAAAGTCGCATCAATCACTGACCTGGAGTGTCTGGTGATATGTTATCATGCAGCAGGTTGCCAGGTGTTTTCCCAGAAATTACTTGAAAATTCAAGGAAATTATGAACTATGTTTGATTGGTGCTCAGATGACACACTATCTAATGCATTCACACCCCCATGGAATCAAAACAAGTCCTCATTTTTTTAGAATGTTATAAAAACTTAGTAAAAACAAGAAATATGTCCTAAACAACATCGAACCTAGGCTGTCAAAAGTGAAACTATTCCGGCTAGGATTCCTAACTATACGTGAGATATACATGTTACAGTACCTCAACAAGATTAAACCAACTTCCTGCAAAGAACGGTAGTTAAATCAAAGGCGCTTTTTAATAACTGGTCATTAAATCCATGATGCTTAAATAGGTGATTATATCTTTCAGTTTTCGACTGATGCCCTCTGATATGATGCCACACTAATGTAACAATGGTATGGTATAAAATAGGTTAATTATTGGTTTCAATATTTTCCTCCTGTTAAAATGTGTGCCTCCTGTTGTGTACACTGATCTTAAGTGATTTTAAATTATTTTGGCTTTTATACCAGGTTTCGACTTTAAGGCTTTAGACGTTAGAGCACCTGGCTTTTGATTAATGCACCTGTCTTCCGTTGCCCCATCACAACGTATCACATGGCAGACTGCTCTGGACTACACAGTTTGTGTGCGGTAAGATTCGGAGGAAGCAGCAGGTGCCGATGATAATCATTAGCCTTTCCACCTCAGTAAGGGACTGCATCAGTAAACACTACTGACCCTGCCCTTTTATTAAATCCAGAAGCCCATGGTAATGAGATAGTTAATCTGTTAAAACTCCCTGCCTCCCTAATTTAACATTTACACATACATCAGGGCAGGAAGCACATGTTTTGTATAAATGTAATAATAATACATTGAGACTAAAGGTTAAAGTTGCCTCTTACCACTTTATTCTACTGGAGGGGTCTCTCATTAAATTTTACAACAATATGAATCAGTTTACAGTTCCCAGCACGTTCTGCGCGGGGTTTGTATGTTCGCCCCTTTCTTACTTTGGTTTCCTCCTGGTACTCGGTTTCCTCCCACAGTCCATACAAAGACATGCAATTGCAGTAAAAGGTGCAGAACTGTGTATGATAGAAGCTTGTGTACTGATGAACACTGTGTACGGAGTAACTGTTTCCTGTCATGAATGTAACAAAATAGTAAAAAATAAAAGTTAAAATCATAATAAATAAACTATTTGTATTGAATCCAGGTTTTGGAATTGAGTTAGTGTCGAAGGTTCTTTATGGAATTATGTGCCTGCATCTTTACTCGCGGTTACCTTAAATAAGTGCATGGGTAATCCTGGGACTCCCTAACAACATGATCTATCATGCAATCAATGAACAGACATTACTACAAAAAAAACAAGTTTGGATGTCATATGACGCAGTATGATGGTTCACAGGCTGCTAACATGTGATGTTCTTGCACAACCACGTTGTTGTCTAGCAGACTAGCCAATATTGGTAAACTCTGGATCAGGATGGTAGCATAATGACCACCCAAACAAACAGATAAGACATGTTGGGATGTAACAATACACTCCATCCACCCTGTGATAAGGTATATAATACATATAATATAACATTTTATACTATAAGTTAGATAGGTAGATAGATAAATAGATAGATAGAGGCATTCTTAGAACATTTTTAGAATATGTATTATGATAGTGTGCACTTTGTACAAGTGTGTGATGCTGAATAAGAACCCGCGAGTCAATCTGCCTCTGCTTTCATCTGCTACACTCCCAGTGTCTGTTTATCTTGTGTTCCTGTCCATCTGGCTGCACCTTGTTTCTTTTTCCCTAAACAAAGCATGAAACTGTACATCATTATTGCTACTACCACTGTGTGTGTGTGTGTGTGTGTGTGTGTGTGTGTGTGTAAGGTTTGTCGTCATCGGACAGCTCTTCAGCAATTTCAATCTTTTAGTTAATTTATGAAGACATGACTGAACAGTGACTGTGGTTTTATCAAATCGAGAGAAGCACTTACAATAAGATTATATTATAGTATATTAGATAAGGCTGTGACGCATAGAAATAAGCCAGACCGATTTATACTGAGTGGAAAATAAGCCTGTTTGTGTAATCCTGTGTACTTTTGGGGAATAATCTTATAAAAACCCTCCCTTTATGCTCATTTACATACAGCAGAGCTTGCTTTTTTGTTTTCTTGCGTACAGAATTTCAGAGCTCGTCACGCTCTATAGCAGTAGTTTAACTTCATGAGTACAGAAGAATCAACTGTATGGTGATTCTGTTTTATTATTATTATTAAAACTCAAATAACCCCACTTGCATTTTGCGCCTTCTGCACATGTGCAGTATCGACGTCATCTTTTCTCCTGCACATGAGTCCATATGCAGGTCAACCCTGATTAAAGCATCATCCATCGCCCCTGTACAGCAGCTATCAATCATCCAGAGGTTGTAACTACAATAGTCAATTTTTGTTGATGTAGGCCATTAACAAAATTCACTGCGATCGAATTAAAGAACCGGGCTCTTAACTGTGGTGAACATTCATTCATTTTGTAATAAATTAGTTAGGAGATTGAGTCAGGCCTTAAAAAACTATATATTCCAATCAAAGCTTCCAAATTTGGAGTGAAATTTCACTATTTACTTCATATTTTACACATTTGTTATTGGCAGTTACATAACTAACAGCTTAGCAAACAAATGACCAATTTCAGCTTCTCACTAGGAAAGCGAAAAGTTTAAAAAGAAAGATTCACTGGACAAATATAGCTAAATATGTATTTATTTATGTATTTTGGTCATATACATTTGGCCTACAGAACAGTTGATTAGATAAGCAGCAGCTTTCTGGCCTGGGTTGCAGTTCTACTGTTATCCGTGTGCAAAGCATTACCAAATATTAATTAATATTAACAAAATTAATACAACTTTCAAGCATTTCAAGTCATGTGTTTCTCAGTCATTTCGTCTGCCCGTGTAGCCATGCTAGTATTTCATGAAAACATTTTTAGAAACTGGAACAATTGAAGCATTGTATGATGCATTGATGCATTGATGCATTGCATGAGGTCAATTAATATTAAATGAGAACAATATGTGGAAGGCCATTTTCTTTTTCTGTATAAACGTACCCAAGTGCACAAAGCACGGCCCATAAAGGCATAGCTGGGTGATTTAGTGTGGAATAACATGGCTGAAAAAGTGGCCTGAATGATTTCTAAATTAAATGTGGGGTTTTACAGCCCATGACTTGTGACTTCATTGACTTTTAAACAAAACCGACACTGAAATCAAAGATTGTTACACCATCAAGATGTCTAGTCCCATCTAAACGCAATCACGCTCTTTCTGTGGCTGCCACTGAATGAGAAGGATTATATAATTGTCTCTTGCTGTTGGGTTTTACAGATCACATCACATACAAGGAGCCACACTCCATAATCTTATGTTAAACCTTTTCATTTCAGTAGGAAATCCTCTAGCTCGTTTATTTTACTCCTAGGCCCTTTTATGTTAACAGGATATGACCGGCCATTTTAAGTAACAAACGCATATAAATAATAATGTGGCACAAAACCCTTTGATGAACGACTCGAAGTCTTGCACAGAGGAACCCAAGCATAGGTCTCATCATAACGAATGCAGACGAGGCATTTGCCAAGGGCTCAGACATGAATCATAGCAGCTTCTGGTGGAGATTGTTCCCCAGTTTGATAGCCGTCCTATCACCATCTGCTGCTCATCTTCACTTCTCAATCACTTCAAGCCATTTATCACCATCAGAGGGATGAAACAGCAGGACTTACTCCAGTCTACAGAAAACTCCAGTCATTACGACTACTTAAACTACTGCATTAAGCTGATTACTCACACTGGCACCAAAGTGTCTGTTACAAAATGTTATTCAACCAGAACTGAGAACTGAGAACCTCATTTTCTTTCTCTTCACTGTAGACCATTTGCTATAATTAGTTTAGAACCAAAGATGTACAGACTACTAAAATATTGTACTTACTTATAACAACAATTCTAATATAATAGAAAAAAAACAATTATTGATACATTTAAACATTTAGGGCTGACCAGCCTATAAAACATTTTCACACTCTGGTGGCTTGCTTTTTAAAGTCTAATATTTTATGTTTGTAATGTATATTACACTATTCATTTATAAGTAATTCATTTAATGATCATGAAATCAATAAATCAATAAAAAAGTATTTTGTGTGTGTAGTATGTTGTGTTGCCAGACTTGTGTTTTCTTAGGCTACAACCCACAATAATCTGGCACCCATAACCACTGCAGCATTTTCCACAGACGCAATTTTTTGCATATTTTATTTACACTCTAACATATGTTTTTTTGGTTGTCTAATATATCGCATTTCAATTCTTAGCTCACAAGAGTAACCGTGAAAGTAAATGTGCAGGTTGCAAAATATACAAAAGTACACAACTACTTAATTATAGTAACACGAGCAAATATTATTAGTTAGTTACTTTCCACATCTGGTTACAAGCCACAGTAAATCATTTCTATTCCCCGGTTATTGTGAATTTGGAACCCTTAATGGGTTTAATTCCACCAGTTTCAGCTGAAGTGTTCTGACGTGTGACGTGCACTGTTTGCAAAACATACCGTTTATAAATCTAGCCATAAGGTTCAACCTTGGTGTCAAATTAACCAACATTTTAGCCTTTTATAAAGGTTTTGCAATATGTTATGTGCTTTCGTTGTTTTTCTTCGCAGCCTCACAGTCCAGACATATGAAGAATACAATGAAGTCCAGAAATATAAAGAATACAATGAAGTCCAGACATATAAAGAATACACATGTACTCAGTAGACCAGGGGTGTCAAACCGATCCTCAAAGGGCCAGTGTGGCTGCGGGTTTTTATTCCAACCGGATCAGAACACA
>JAOTRQ010075611.1:0-11972 GCA_028565875.1 Hoplisoma paleatum
CGACCAATAGAATTTGTCCGACTAGTAATTTTTTCGGTCGACCAACGAATAATCGATTATTTGCGGACAGCCCTAGTGTTCAGAATACTAGACATTTGTAATTAAGAGCATGAAAACTGCAAACTGTTCAATCTTATTAGTAGTTACAAGCACAGTGGCTCAGAGGTTAGCACTGCCACCCCACAGACCCCACGGTCCAGAGTTCGATTCCTGGGTATGGCAGTTTGAGGCTTTCTGTGTGGAGTTTGAATCTTCTCCCTGTGTTTGTGCAGGTTTTCTTCTGCTATGCTGTTTTTTTCCCCACAATCCAAAAACATGCAGTCAGCCTAATTGGCAATACTTAAATGGTCCTGTGTGAGTCTGTTTTAGTGTCTTTGTACCCTGAAACAGACTGATGACCTGTTCAGGTGTTTAGTGTATTTGCCCAGTCTGTGTTCCGCTGTGACCCTAAAGGATAAAGCAGTGATAAAACTAAATAATTGTTTACAAAGATGTATGAACTTTTGCAGTTAAATATTTATAAATAATTTAATAAAGAAATTGCTAGTCTTTTTTAAGCATCTCTATTCTCAAGTCGAAACCTCCAACAAGCTTGATTTGATTATATATTTGTTAGTTTAAAATGCATAAATTATACAATATAGTCAGCATTCACATTTAGTTGTAAATACTAGAACTAATAGAATACTTCAAGTGAAGCATTTACCATGAAGCATCTCATTTCCTTTTTCCCTTTCCTAATTCATTTATTTTAATGCGCACTCATGCTGATGATGCTTATGAATTATCTACACAAATCTCTCACTGTAATTTTCTAAAAACATAAATTATGTCTATATTATCTTCAATTAAACCATTTTCATGTAAGGTTTTTTCTTCCGCTTTATAACAGCAGTGGGACACTCCTAAAAGTAATTTGGGTCAGGTTAAATATATAGAAATTTAATTATTTATGTATTAGGATTTTTAACATCAATAAGTTTAGTTATAATTAGTTTTTCTTGACAAATACCGGGTATTTATTTTTTTAATATTGTATATTCAGTTCCACCTGACTTGCTTCAGTTTAGGACGGAGAGAGGAATCAGGAGCACCCAGAGTAAACCCACATAGACATGGAGAGAATATGCGCACTCCGCAAAGAGAGGACCTGGTTCAAAACTCTGATGCTGTAAAATGGATCAGCACCAAAGTACCTTCAGGGTGTAATAAAACCTTGCTTAGTACCACGAGACCTCAGAGCCTCTAACCTCACTCAATTTTATCTGACTAATTTATTAAAAAAGACAAGATTTACTCAAGAACTTTCCGATTTTGTATTCTAAACTGTTGAATGCTGAAAATATAAATATCAGCTGTAAATGGACAAAAGAAAATAAGTAGGGTATAAAAACAATTGATAACATTGAGTAATATAGGTGATTTTAAGACATGTGCTTTCACAATGCACAATGCAGCCACATTTTATTCTATTTATTTATGTTTATTCTAAATAGTCAGTCGGCTGGACGTCAATGTTTCCTCTAAGATTTGAGCCCGCGTGAATAACTTTCCACGATCAATCAGTATTTTTCTCATCAATAAACGTTTAGAACGAGATGTACCAAAACATTTCAGCCATCTGTGTGGAATAATGAAAACACCTCACTCAGGCGCTTCATTTATTTCACAGCTACAATTTCCAGGAAGTTTTTTAACATCAAAATAGAACAAAATCAAACATCCTTAACAAACTAATTGGATGCCCAAGGTGTGTAGTAACATGCAAATATTGGAAGGAAGATTTTAAACGTCGAAACGTTGAATTAACCATAACTATCAACTTTTTGAACATTATATTCCAAAAACAACTGATCAAATACACATTTGGTATATAGTAAGCTACTATAACATTCCCAGAATTTTTGAACCTGGCCATCCCCTTTTTGAACGTAATATTAGTAGAACGTAGAAGAACAATCAAGCAATGGTACTTATGTTATGGTTGGAAGCTACTTAACTATAATAACTTCCACAATTTTCGAGAGTTAGTACTCTCTTACAGCCTGTAGGTTTTAGGGAATAATGGAAAGATGTGCCCATTCAGAATAAATGGCTTTTGTGAGATTAGGCACTAATGTTGGATAAGGGGGTCGGATATCTTGGGTGGTCGGTGACACTCAGTTTAAGGCACCGTGTCACTCGAGGAGTTCCTTCTTTCAAGCATATTACACAATGTCTTTGTAAACCGGGCTTAGTTCATACAGATTGCTTTCCAAAGAGTTTGGAAGAATATAATTTCATAAAATTTGTATCGCTGCTAACAATAGAGGAAATATGTCAGCACATCAGTTAAGATAGGTGGCCATATAGTTTTGCATTGCAAATTTAGTTTTTAAATAACTGAAATATTTACAGTAAGTTTTAGTCAGTTGAACATGTAGTTTCTTAAATTCTTAAATCCTAATATGTTTATACGATGTATATGATCGATTGGCCAAACATACAAGTCAACTATAATGTATTTCTATATATTTGTTTGATTGTGTATGTTTTTTCAGTATTTTTGGTGGTTGGGCTGGGTGTGTTATTCTAATGGAGAAGATCTATGTAGTCAGCATGTTAAACAATAGAGGTTTCGGGTGCAGTGCTGCACACCAGTATTTTGCACTTTACTACATGAATGTTACTATTTATAGCACTGCCTGCACGCTTGCTTTTCTGCTGGTGATACAAATATCTCCAACTTTATCGAGTACTCTGCTGCCACTCCCAGAAATACATACACGATATGGGCAAAGGCCATGAGCTTGTTAGACATCTACTTATTTATAAGCTCAATAAATTACTGAACTAATATTTGGTTCTGCCTTGCTAATAACTCAGCAAACAAGTAAACAAGGCTTCAGAAAAGCCAATTAAACACATTTTAGACATCTCATTCAATAATTTTGCGGGTAAATATTGCTTTGGCCTTCAAACAAACTGCTGTCACTAGTCTTAGTGTTTCTAGGAAGATTATTGGTAATGAGGTAAGAGTATTTGTGAGGTTAGGTGTTAATGTTAGACAGAAAGCTTTGGTGTGATGTTTGTTCTGGTGTTCAGTAGCTTTTCTGTAGAGGGACTTTTTTGTTCCTCAAATCTGAAGCAGAGAATCATATTTCTCAGATCGTTGACAGTACCACTAGATTATGGGCTATGGACACAGGACTAGTAAAGGTGCAAAGCAAGAACCTTAACTCCCAATTACTTACTGTATATAATACCTTTAAAAAGTCACTTTGGATAAATTCATTCGATTAATACTGCAAATGTAAATGCTGAATATGAATAAACTATATTGTCTGTCAATACTTAATACAGTAACTAGCATAGAAAGTTGTGGGTGGTACATTCAGTGTACAGATTCCAGTTATTTGTCTCGTGTGGCTTATTCAAATACTACCATACCGTAAATACTTTAGGGTCAATAGCAGACATGACTAGCAATGTCTAAGGGAGGGTCGGAAAGCCAAAGTCATCACCATATCTAGTCTTTTAGGTGCTAACGGAATGAAAGTTCTTTTTCTGGTTTACTCTAAAATATCTCATTATTGTTTGGGTTATAGGTAGCACTTAATTTAGCACATACTTTTACTAGATATTTTTATTTTTTTAAACCTTTAAATCTATTATTTGTAACAATGTTTGAAACGAGCTTTTCTGAGATTCTATATCTCTGGAGTGTTTAAAGGATTGTAAATATTTTAATGCTCTTAAAATCTTGTGAACCCGTATGTGAACCCGTTTAATTGCTACTGTATAAACCGTGCTATACAAATAAACTTGCCTTGTCTAGTTCTTGTGTATCTTAAGGCATTTAATTCGCTTTATTTCGCTTTGTGCCCAGACAATACAGGTCATACTGATCTGAACTTTACCTGGTGCTCATTTAGTGTGTGGCCAATTTAATGTGAAGGGAAAATTATGCAAAGGATGATGTGTGCGTGTGTGTGTATATATATTGATTTGTGTAAAACTAAAGCAGCAGTAAAATAGATTAATGCATTGTATGCAGTGTATAGTGTAAATGTAACTGAACACTAATGATTGGTATTGTAAACAGTTCTGACTGAAGTGTGAAGCTTGTAGTTCTTCTGTAATAGTTTCAGTTTGGCCGGACAGACATGGAGCCAGATAACTCAGCAATAGACTCTCTGTCTCAACAGGTCTAGTTCATTTTTAATGTAGACCTTCACAACCCATGTACATGAGAACCCACTCCTGCTGTTGCTTTGTACTAGAATGACACTTGTTTACAAAAGATCAGTGAACATATTTAAGTTTTGTTGACCTAATCCACGATTTTAATTTGGCATAACACACTAAATCAACAACAACAGGATTTTGACTTGATAATAATGATTACACTGAAGTCACTTAAGGGAAATGTTTCTATTTAACACAATTTTACAATGTTGTAGAGTTTGGTAATTTTTTTGATTAATCATACATGTCAGACTGTTAACCATAAACAAACAAGCTAATAGCATTTTACCACCTAGTTTCTTCCTGCCTTGTGTATGAACATGAAGAATGGTCAATAGAACAGAACCACTGTAAGCTGAACCGGTTTAGCATTTACACTGTAAATTTTAAACAAACTTGTTCAGGAACTTGTTTCAAGAGCTAACTAACCATTTAGTGAAACACTTTTACACTCATTAGTGAACACGCACCAGTGGGCAGTAGTGAGCACACATGCCCATCACAGTGGGCAAACCTTAGCTATGACGCCTCAAGAGCACTTTAGTCAAGGCTTGCCAGCGATGGGAAATGAACCGGCAACCATCTAATTACAAGCCCAGTTCTCCAACCACCAGGCCACAGCAGCTCCCTAATTGTATGTACTGGTGTGGATATTCATTGCATGGCTTTGGACATGTCAAGCATGCCTGTTATTGGTAGTGAGCTAAAATACTATACTTTCCCACCACCGTATTACAAAGACAATGGGTGATAAGACAAATTATCTTACTTCTATGTAGCTAAGGTCAGTGTGGCTGCATATAAAATTTTGCATTGTCAATAAGCACTTGAGTTGGCATTAACTGCACAGGTTTGTCTAACATGTGATGATTCATGTTATCCAGTGATTTCACTCATGTTATCAGTGATAGCACACTGTGACATCACTAACTCTCTCTTTCTTCAAGTGTCCCAATTGTTATGGTCTAATTTATATTTGACGGGACAGTTTGTATATGTAGTAAAGCTCAGAGTTGTCATTTAAATAGTGTTTTTCTATTTTGACACAGGACGATAATGATGGGATTCCCTGGTCGGAGGAGCGAGTGGTCCGCCGAGTGCTCTACCTCTCGCTCAAAGAGTTCAAGAGAGCACAAAAGGGAAAATCAGACAATAGCACAGGATTAATAAAGCGTAAGTATTCATTTATGTTCTTTATTAACAGTAACATATTAAAATAACCTAGGTCAGCTTTTTCACCCACGCTATTGCATTAGCAGATGTGGCGAATTCAAACAGTTTGAACTATGCAATTGTCAGTGACAAACATCGTCAACAAATTAGATTGTGGAAGTGTCCATAGATAGTCTAGGAACTTTGAAATATGATCTAAATTGTGTGGATTCTTGACCTTTAGCTTGTAGGACCTTCGTTATAAATGAGTTGGTAAAAATATATATTTTATTTCAGAGTTCAGGCATTGGTGTTGGATAAAAAGCATCGAGTCTGGTACAGTAACAGGGCTGCTATAGAATGGACTAATTGCAATACCTTGTCTAAAATCTGCAACAGATCCACAGCCAGTAACAGAATAAGTGAGGAGGAAAAAAAGAGTATTACAGTTACATTAAAAAACATTGACTTGGTTGGCGGCACGGTGACCAAGTGGTTAGCATGCGTTACCTCTTATCACGGTCCTTTGGTTGATCCCCCGCTGGGACAGTCTAGATTCTTTTTTGTGTGGACTGCATGCTCTTTCAGTGTTTGCATGTTTAATACGTATGCTCCAGTTTCCTCCCAACCTGCAAGTGAAGTTAATTGGTAACTGACTGTGCTTAATAGAAAACTGTGATAGAACTGTGATTAAAAAAAACACTTTCTGTCGTGGATGTAACCAACATGTAAAAGCATGATGTGTAAAATCATTTAAAACAATAATAGGCAAGGCAAGTTTATTTGTATAAGACCTTTCAAAGTGCTTCACATCAGAAAAAAAACATTTAAAAGCATTAAAACATGTAAAATCCTTTAAACATTCAGGAGATCTAGAACCTCAGAAAGGATCGTTTAAACCACAGTTACAAATAAAACAACATGACCTTATAATGAGCGATAAAAGCTTTAAAGGGTAAAAACTATTACAAAACACATGATAAAAGTACGTGCAAAATTCAAAGCTACATTATAAACAGCAAGAGAAGAAGAATGTTTTTTTACCCTTATCCTAAATAGTTCTATATTAAAAAAAAACATTCTGGCAAGGGTTGTGGCAGGTATTTCAGGGTAGGCGTATGCCTAACTGAGTGTAATCAAAAAAGGAGAGTTGGATTGCCTAGTACGAATACTTTAGGTTCACGTTGAAATGAAATGCTTTTATTTGTCATTACACATATACAGATGTACAGTACAACGAAATGTCTTTCTTTGCATATCCCAACTTGTTTGGAAGTCAGCACAGGGTAAGCCATCGTTCTGGAGCAGAGTTAAGGGTCTTTGTCAAGGACCCAACAGTGGCTGTGTAGCAAAACCTGGATTTGAACCCCCAATCTTTGGGCCTATAGCATTGAATTACCGCTGTGTATGGAAGGTCCCATACAAATAAACTTGCCTTGCCTATTATTGTTTTAAATGATTTTAACATGTTGGTTACATCCACCACAGAAAGTTATTTATCGCACAAGTTTTCTAAATAGCCACAAGCTCTACCCACTAGGCTACGCTGTCCCTATAACTTCTAGAGTGGATGGTGCTGCCAAAGCCTAGTGTGGTTCAGTAACATGGATCCTGCTCTAGAACCTGATTAGCTGTTTGAGAAGAACAGATCAAACAGCTACACCTTTTCAACCTCTCCATTAAATTGAGTTAAGTTGCTTCGTGCTTTTTTTCATCTACATACATTTTTAGACTTTGTCTTTCCAATCCCTTAGCTAGTTGTGTGTGCTATATGAGGTATTTGTGATCAGAAAGCTGTTTGTATGATTTCAAAGTCAACACAACTGAAGTGCCCTTGAGTGAGACCTTAAGCCTTAACTGTTCAGTGTGCACAGTGCTGCCTCCTAGTGTGTGTTCACTAGTTTGTGGAAATATGTGTTTAACTGCATGGGTTGGGTTATAAATGTTAAGTGTGTAAAAAGTTCACGGTGGTGTAGAAGTATTCTAAAATTTACAAAAGCATGCTGGTTTTTAATGCTTATACTTTCCTGAGAGACTTACTTTTACATTTATTTGATCGCGTTTTGACGTTACTATTTGTGTTGTTTTACAGTGAACTGAATTGGTTTCAGTACTGAATGTTGTCGTTAGGTCAAAATGTTAAACCATTTGAAATTCAAGAGTCTGCTGAGCAATGCACTTAGCAATATCTTTATTACATTAAAATGTTTTTTAAGCACTTACATTGTCTGTCCAAACCATTTTTAAAAAGTTGAGTATTTGAAAGGTGGCCCTGAAGTTACCGTGGCTGCTGTATGACTCCAGGATCTTAGATACCTGATCATTGATTCCAGCCACTGAAAGCATTTCCATAGATTTTTGTATCAGGTTTACAAGCACTTTGATAATTTGATTTTAGGGAACAATAGTTATAGAGTACTGTTCCACCTTGAGCTACTCAGTAATCAGTTTACGAAGTGACCAACCATGTAACTGCTTAGTTACCTGGAAATGCTACTGTCTCCGATTGTGGTGACAGTGCAGTTGTTGTTTTTTACTGTAGCGTTTCTGAGGTTGTGTTTTGCATAAAAGATTTAACCTTTGAAGCAGACACTTTTTCATAAATCCAAATTTGACGTGTTTGTTGCCTGTTGGTTAGAGAACTGGGTTTGTGACTAAAAGGATGCTGGTTTTGTAACAGAGAGCTGATTCCTGGGCGTCATGGCTAGTGTTACCCACTGCTCTGGGCACATGTGCTCACTGCATGGATTGGTGATTAGAAGGCATGAGCTGTGCATACTGATAAAGGTCAGCATGATTTATCTCTACTGATTAATGGTTATTCTATCTTAAGGTATGTGTTAAGGAACTGAACTAGTTATTGAAAGATTGATGCTTTAAGCCAAACCTCAGCTGGTTGGTACTGTTTGACCCATCTACATGGCATTTGACCTTCAGTTGCATACATGGTATAAAGTCACAGTTGTAATTTACTCTGGATTAAAGTTGTTGCTTAATTTTATTAGCGATATGAGTAGATAGGGGTTTTGAAATTCTTCATACCAACTTCCGATTACTGGCGGGTTTGTTGGTTGAAACGTTACTTGAAGTATGTAGAGGCCAACGTACTTGTAACATATTGCTGCTACACAGCAAATTATAAACAAGGCAGGATCTTGTAATATAAAGAAAGTGTTGAATCAACATGTAAGACAATCACTGGTAACACTTCTTTGATGTTTTGTGTATTCGATTCCCTTGGCTAAGAAATTAACCTATATTTATTACTGTACTTTCAGCATTTAGCAGACACTTTTATCCAAAGGGACTTACAATAATACTGGAACATCATTTTGAGCATTGACATTGCTGCAAAGGAGCTGAGAACTTTTATTGGCAAGTTTACAAACCTCAGCTACTTATAACTTACATAACATAATATTAAATACTAAACAATCCCAATTAATGATTCTTCATTCATCTTTTTTTCTCCCCAATAAGGATGAACCCTGTTGAGTCTGGTTTCTCTCAAGGTTTCTTCCTGTAATTTTTTTAGGGAGTTTTTCTTTGCCGCAGTCGCCCTCGGCTTGCTCAACAGGGGTTTCTGTTCGTCCTGTATTTTGTAAAGTTGCTTTGAGACAATGTCTATTAGACAAAGCGCTATATAAATAAAGTTGACTTGACTTGACTGATGTTTTTGCTTGTGCCGTATTTCAGAATGAAGCATTAACACACTTCTGATAGCAGTAATGGCTGTTCAAGCTAGCCTACAGGTAAGCACAAAATTTGTCACTTAGTTCATGTTCATTCAGGGAAAGGTTAAGGGGCTGAATTTGTAATCTGAAGATTTTAGGCAGCATGGCTACTGTTGGACTCCGAGGCCATTAATCCTTTAGTTCCTCAAAATGTTTTTGGCCCCCATTGCAAGTTCTGCTAATTCTTTATGCATAAATGATGCAAACACAACAAATGTTAAACGCATTAAATCTTTTTTTTTTTTTTAATTACCCAAGGTTTATTTGTTCTAGGCAATTCTAGAGACACTCACAGTAACTCATTGCTTTAGATCACGAGTGTAAAATCAGATCCATAAAAGTCTGCTGGTGTTTTTTTTCCAACCAACCCACGTTACATGATCAGCTGCCGAATTGAGACCAGTTCATTAAACTAGTGAAATCAGGTTTGTTCTTATCTGGTTGGAACAGCCAAACTGGCTCTTTAAGGATGGATTTGGGACCCCTGCTTTAGTTTATAGAAGCATATATTGAAGCACAATACTGAAGACATTGTCTACACTACAGACTGGAATTTTGTATTCACCATGCTGTAGCAGAGCTAGTGTTGACTATTAAATAGTCAATAGCTTTAAACATTACCTCTAGTGTATGATGGTAGTCAATGTCTTGCCATTAGAATAGTTTTCTTTCTTATTTTGAGTAGCTTGAGCATGGAACAGTGGCTCAGTGGGTAGCACCGTCGCTGCACAGCATGTTTGCTCTGAGTCTGCATAGGTTTACTGCTTGCGCTTACACTTGAGTTTTGACCCACAGTCAAAAAAAGTGTAAGTGAGGTGACTTATACATACTAAATTGTTCATGACTGTGAACTGATGAATCAAGAATAGCTAATAGTTACCTATTCTTCCCCTTCCCCCATTTTTTATAGTAGGGAATTACCCCATGGGGCAGGGTTGGTTGGGCGCTGGTTTTTCATTTGGGACTCAACCAAACACATTGAACATAAAATATTACTTTATCAATGAAATAATCCATTCCATTGAACATAAAATATTACTTTATCAATGAAATAATCCATTCCATAAGATCAATAAGAGAATACACATACCACTGAAAGTCACTGTCACTAGTTGCTAACAAAAAAACAAATATAGATTCAAATGTATAAGCAATGGCCAAATAATTTAACTACAAGTAATGCTTGTAATATTTCATTTTATATTATTGCTTTACTTATTTACAGGGTTTATATTGTGGTAAGGGTAATAAGCTTGTATTTGTTTGTTTGATATTTATTAGTATTTTGTTAAGCATGTAAATTGGGTGACGTTATCTTATGAATAAAAGACAATGGTAAAAACAATGCTATTCAGTTTCTTTTGTTAGTGTATGCAAGTTGCTGGAGGGAAGGCCATATAAAATCTTGCATATGTGCCAAATTGGGGACACCGGCTTTGCCATGGGGACTAGAGAAATCTGATTGATGGGGGAAGGATGGGAAGACACATTATTTAAATTTGCAAGCTTTGTTTTTATTTAGAAATACATGTTATGCTTGACTTAAGCCCATCACTAACACTGATCAATTAAAAAACAGTTTTGATGCTTTTAACTAGGGTTGCACCGGCTGTCCGGTTCTGGTTTCGGATTCCTGGGTATCCGACCAATTTTAAGCTATCCGGTTCCAGACGAAAATTAAGCCTCTGTGCCGGATATCCAGCCAGATAATTTGGAGTCGTTAATCGTCACATGATCAGTTCAGTTTCTGTATCTGCTGGTTCTGTTTGGTCTATTTTGTAAAGTTGCCTTGAGACAATGTCTGTTGTAAAAAGTGCAGAATAAATAAAGTTAACTTTGACTTTTTGAACAAAATATGAATGTCAGCACTTTTTGAGCTTTTTAAAAAAAATTATCATGTTGTGAATGGTGAGCGTGGCTGCTCATGTGCACTGGGTCCGCACCTTCAAAAAGTGCATGTAAGACAAACACAGAAAGGAACATTAGAAGCTTCAAAATGCAGGAAAAGAGATTAAAATGTTTTGTTTGTGTTTCATTCTATTTATGTTCTATTTTGTAACAAACTATTTGCAGTAACACACACACACACAAAGAAACGCACACACTCACGCGTGTGCGTGTAAACACACACATACACACACACACTCGCATAAAACTTAAACTGCACATGTGTGTGTGTATGACTCATTAAGAAAAGTAGGTATTTACTGTCCTAAAAATCACTGGAAGTCATCACCTAATTAGCATAATGCGTGTTTTTAAAGGAAAAACACTGTGGGACAGAAAGAGGTGAGTAAAGTATGGAAGCCCATTCCTGCCACCTAAAATAAGCACACATTTTTTTTCTCATTGTTAAGTCAATTGCGATCTAATTATTTCGACTTACTAAGTCATTATTTTGAGATACTAAGTCATTCTTTCGATCTACTGACTGACTTTTTTTTTGCCTTTTTACTAATAAAAAACACATGTGAAGGCTTACATACGGACTAATTACTGAACTACAAAGTGTTTTATATGTATCATATAAATTTGTGTATAAATATAAAAATAGCTTGAATTTCGAATATGCTGTGGAACTGTGCTAAATTTATATATAATTTATACATACATATATGGACGCATGTAAGAACCATACAATATTTACAAAATGTATTTTATATATATATAGTTAATTTAATAATATATAATAATATATATGTAGTTAATTTCGATTAATTACAAAGATTTTAAGGCGTTAAAAAATGTTATCGCAATTAATCACATTTTGGAGCCGGAACCATTGTATTCGCTATCCCGACTACATTTCCCGGCATCCTTTGCATCGGAACTCCAACTATGGAAAGCCATAATGATCAT
>JAOTRQ010075622.1:0-11971 GCA_028565875.1 Hoplisoma paleatum
AGGAAACCCACACTGACACGGGGAGAACATGCAAACTCCGCACAGAAAGTCCCCAGCCCGACCCGGGGATCGAACCCTGGGAGTTCTTGCTGTGAACCACTCAGCCACCGTGCCGCCCACTATATATATGATGAACAAAATAAATATCACTTCTGATATGGCAGAGGGGGAGCATTTGCAGTATCATTGTCTGTGGATGCTGTTAAGAAACATTATTAACAAGAACATCTTCCAGGTTGCTGAAGGATACGTAAGATGTGAAGTTTCCAAAACGTTTACATTTTGGAATTGGAGAAGCCATGAAATCGGTTTGATCTTGGTATTTATACAGCCATTTTAGCAGATTGTAGTCGTTATACTGCAGGGTGGTTTTAGGGGGGGGATATCTTATAAAATATAATATTTGCTCCGTTAGGTTGCACTTGGTTCTGGAAATTAATTTCTTGCTTTTTACTCGCCCATGCAAAGTAAAATTTGTACTACTTTGTTTATTAGATTGCTGTCCAAATTCTTATTTAGCTGCACTGATTTTGTAAACATAATAAACATGATAAATAGAGGAAAAAATTTCGTCTACGTAATCATGAGCTGTTTGGATGGTCACAACAAGTTGCATCAAATCTCACCGGGCACTACCTGAGGTCTGGTTATGGAGCAGAGAGTCCGTGTGGAGGGACAGAATGTTTGACCCTTGGGTGTCCTGTTGAAGACAGATGGATGAATGTAGCTCTGCAGTACACACACACACACACACACACACACACTTTCCAGAAAGCCAGCAAGCACACTAAAAGTGACACAAGCTCAGAATGTTCCATCACCTCTCTTAGTGGGAACTGAGGTCATTGATGCATTTTTGCTCATCATTGGTTGAAATAAGACTTTCAGGTTCTCGTCTCCTCCTCCAGGGTGAAGATGTACAGAAGTCATGTGACCGATGCACATTCTAATAAACAAGGAGATAGAGATGGTGCACAAACATAATTTCTATTCCCCTGACTGTTTCACATCTGTGTTGTTTTTAGGCTTTCACAAGGTGATGGAGGGCATTGATAAAGCACTCGAAACTGGTTTTAATCCAGTTAAGGTGAGCGATGGTTTACTAATGATTGAAATAATGAAACTACAGAAACTTGTAAAGTTTCTTTAGTAGTTTGAATGTTTACTTTCAGTATTTTTTCTGCAGGTAAACTGTGTAGTGATGAGGGGTCTGAATGAAGATGAGCTTCTGGACTTCGTGGCCCTGACTGAGAAAAAACCACTGGATGTGCGGTTTATAGAGTACATGCCCTTCGATGGTAAGCATTCTCAAAGCTTTATAACCCACATGCTTTATAAGAATGCAATAATATAGTAATAACATCTCACACTGTATTAAAATATGCCACAACGCAGGTTTGGATTTTAGTGTGTTAAGATGATTCTGACCAACATGGACATTAATAAAGGATTCACCCCTGTAGCTAGTCTAGGAGCGAAACCTGGGAACTAATATAACATACAGAATTGAATCCATTTTACTTAGACAGACTAAAGATGTGTATTTTTTTCTTTTGGTATTTTATTTCAGAATTAAATTCTACTGACAGTAACTCAAATCCAACAAATAACCAACTTATACAACAATAATCTTTGACTGACGCTCATTTTGCATTGTTTCATGTGGTGCTAAGGATAAAAAAAAGTACACAAATGATAGAACAACGAGAAACGGGAACCGATCGCAAGTTAATAAGTATCGGAGTAGCTTAAAGAGGAAATGATTCTTTGCTTGAGCACTATATATCATAAACAGCTCATTAAAAAACATGCTGGGACTTGGTGATATAAAATATTTGACTTCCAATTTGACATATCAGGCTTCTTCTAAGAGGTTTTGGGTGTGGACAGATGTTCCAGCTTTTTTTTTTTTTTGGGGGGGGGATTTAGATCTTTATTGGTGCAAGAAATATGTCAGGTGGGAATTTACATACATGATTGTATCTAGGGGGTGTGTAGGGGGTGGATTGGTATCCTGTTTGACGTCTGCACAGGGAATTCACAAGAGCACTTCTACAACATTTATACTGAATTTTAAAGGTGTCGTATGGCACATCAGAGCCAATAAACACAACAAACAAACAAAACGTATCAGGTTCTGAACATATTTATTCACTACACAACATGATCGAGATGATTTTGTGAAAACCATGTTCATTTTTTCTCCTGGAATAATCGAGTTAGATCCAGAACAACAAAAATTAGCAATAAACAACATGGTGACTTCAGTGGTTTATAATGTGGTACCTTTTTGATAAAGAAAAATGTATTGCCCTCTGCAGGAAATAAGTGGAACTTTAGGAAGATGGTGAGTTACGCTGAAATGCTGGATCGTATTAAACAGCAGTGGCCAAATCTGGAGCCTCTTCAGGGGAATGAGACGGACACTGCCAAGGTCGGTCCACTGTATTATTCAATCTAAGTATCAATTATTACTGAAGTTTATTCAAACTTATGATGTATTTGAGTGGATTGTGTTCAAATTAATTACGCAAGCAGATCTGTGCCTTTTATACTCTACAGCCCGGGATCGTGTTTAGAATTAGCTACTTAAACCTGCTGAAGTCTTAAGTCTTGGGCTTTATGTATGGGTAGATATATGTTAAATATATATACAATAATATTTTATATTTTCAGTATATAGCAGACGGTATTGTCCAGAGCGACTTAGAGAACTAGTAAACATTACCGTACTATAGTTGAAGAACACTGTTTGTGTCTGTGTGTTTGGTCAAAACTAAGCACGAGAGCCCTGGAAACGTGACTGACCTCATGTATAGTTCAAGCATTGAATCGGTCCTTTAATCTGGGAACCATTTGGAGATGTTGTTTGTGTAATTGTGTAATTGTCGTTTGTGCATGTGGTCTCAGGCATTCCGAGTGCCCGGGTTCCAGGGCCAGCTGGGATTCATCACCTCCATGTCAGATCATTTCTGTGGTTCCTGCAACCGTCTGCGCATCACAGCTGACGGCAACCTAAAGGTAATAACTTTCATAATCATGTACAAAGATCGGCTTGATGATGAGGGATTTTAATGACTTAAAGGCTTATTTATTTACTTTGTATATAGTTCTATAGATTTCAATGAACTTCTTGTTGTGAGGCGACAGTTCTAACCATTAAGGCACCCAATATATGCAAATAAATAAACACTTATTGTTAGGATAGTTAAAAACATTTTAAGTTGTGTTTACAATATTCAAATCTGATTCAGTTAAACTAAACATTGGTGTAGTTTTTCTAATAATACGTTTTCCAAAAAAAATACCAGCTTAGTTGGAAGCTGGAGTCTGGATCAGCCTTCGTTTAACTCCCACAGAGCCAAGGGGGTTAAGGAAATCTCTCATGGGTCCAACAGTGAGTGCTTTTATCAGATCCAGGATTAAAGCCCTCAAGCTCTCGGCTCAGTTCTCTGCTCAAATCTTCACTCACAACTGAGGAAAATAAACGTTTTGACCTGCAAATAAACAAAAACTTTACAGTACAAACTTTAAAGTTACAGAATTACACTTTTGGTGCTGCGGTTACACAATTAGAATATTTTTTGTCCATTGTTTTTTTTTTTTTACACACACAGGAATTAATTATCCACAATAAACCAAATATGTACAGTGTAACACACAGACACACACTAGTGAACACACACTAGGTGGCAGCGGTTAACACACATGCACGAACCATTGCATGTAGCCATAGCACTACGGCCGCCGTAACCATGGCACTCGGGAAGCACTAGAGGGGTTCGGTGCCTCGCTCAAGAGCTCTTCAGTCTTCATCTGTCGATACTCGGGAATCGAACCGGCAACAATCCGATCACAAGCCAAGTTCTCTAACCAACAGGAAGTGGGGTGAAACATGTTAGACTTTATATACTGTTATATACAAAAGAATAAAAATAAATAAACACGAGTGAAATTGTTCTCTTTGTTCGCAGGTGTGTTTGTTTGGAAACTCTGAGGTGTCTTTACGAGACTTTCTGCGCTCAGGCGCGTCTGAGGAGGAGCTTCTGCAGATCATCGGCGCCGCAGTCGGGAGAAAGAAGAAACAGCACGCCGGTACACACCGTCACTTCTGTTCCGTACTACTCTAGCTTTAGTGTTGCTTAGACTTGCTTTATCGGTTCCTCGTGTACTGAAAGAACTTGCAAGTTCGAATCTCAACTCTGCTGTCGGCTGGCTGACTGGGTGCCTACAGGACCAAAATGCTGATCGAAAAGAAAAATCTTTCACAGATAGGTGAACATTTGAGATAGAGGAAGTTTCTAAAGCTTAAGGGTGACTGCTGTGACACACACATCTGCCTCACACTGAGGATGTACGAGAGAGGGACCCGCCACTGGAGAACCTTAAATAGCGAGAGGGACTGTAGGGGTGTCAAGTCAAGTCAACTTTATTTATAAAGCGCTTTTTAAAGATACAGAAACCCCTGTTGAGCAAGCCTGGGGCGACTGTGGCAAGGAAAAACTTTCTGAAAATTACAGGAAGAAACCGTGAGAGGAACCCGACTCAACAGGGCTCCATCCTTGTGAAAGTGGGTGTGAGAGCTTTAAAGATGAAGCGGCTATAAGTCGAAGATAGTCAGAGACTGGCTCGTCTGTTTAGTGTAAAATTATGGAAACAATCTTCCTCAGTTTAACCCAATCTGTGCCGAGGAACACACTAGTGAACACACACTAGGGGCAGAAGTGAGCACACGTGTTTACTTTTTTGTTTTCTCTAAGTATCTCTGCTTTTATCTCCGCAGGTATGTTCAGTATATCCCAGATGAAGAACAGGCCCATGATCCTCATTGGTGGGTGACACAGCTGTACGTAATTATGTCATTAACATGAGTTTATCAAAATCTTATTATCTTAAGTCATAGTAATTATTTGCTTATTTTAAAACTAATAAACCACAGCCGAACCCAGAACATTAATTTTGCCACGATGGAAATATATTTTATTTAACATACAGAGGACCAAAAAGGAAAGAATTGTAAATAAATACACTTATAAATAAACACAATAGAGCAAAAACTATCAGAACTCTTTAATTTAATTATGAACGCTCACTCAGTTATCATTTAGAAGTGCAGAAATACATTAACAAATATAAGCAGAAATGTGTAACTACATAAATATCTCCAATTCTGTGCCAGTGTAGCTGATACAATTCAGATTTATTAACAATACATGGTTTTTACTTACATCAACTGGATCCAGTTCTTATGGAGTCATCAGATTTATTTAATCCACTTAGGATAAAAAATACAGTTCAGAAACACAGTTCAGAAACTGAGATGGATTTGTTGTATTTGAAGTTGTTGAAATTGTAAAAAGTTGTTGCTTTATTATTCAGTTCTTCTTTATTATTCATGTTTTGTGATGATAGTTCTCATCACCATAGAAGACGTGCTCTTAACCTGCAAATAAATAACTGTTCCTGCAGTACTGGACCTATTTACCGCTGTAGGGCTCTTGAGCGAGGCCCTTCATCCTCAGTTGCTCAGATTGTGAACTGTAACTGTACAGTGAAAGTATACGGTCGAAACATATCAGGGTTTAAACTCGAGGGTCCAACAGTAGCAACCTAGTTATGGTGTGGCTTGAACCTTGAACCTTGTTTAGTACCTACACCGTCACTAGGCGGTACAATAACTCCTAAATGTAAAGATTTAATATGCACATTGGTTCAATGCTTGTACATAGTAAACACTTTAGTACTAATAAAGAACATTCGGACCTAAAACAACTTCCAAATACTTAAAAGACTTTGCAAAGATTAACGGATGTGCAATTGCTTTCCTAGGTAGAGAAGCCAGCCGCCTCGTAGCTGTGCACCGGGGTGGAAAACGACAGCATCCTTTCTTAACTTTACATACAGCACTGGGTGGCATAACTGTGCCGCACACTCAGCATTACAACCACCAACACCAGAGTAAACAGCCTGGTGAGGACAAGAGCACTTTCACTACGAAGACAACAGTTTTCATGGACTCGGGCACCTCATATAACAAGACGATGACACTAAATGTTTACCAGATCCTTCAGGATCCAAACTGGGTTTCTACAGACGTTCTGAAGGATTCAATGTTTGCTTCCAGTTTGAAAATACAGAAGGTACCAAATGCTGCATGGTGGTGTAGACATGCACGTGAACCCGGGCACAGCTCTATGAGGGCAACCCGATTCTTGACCCAAAATCTTCTCAGCACTTCAGCTTTAAGTCCTCGTCACATTTCACAGCAGAGTGTCCGGTCGTGCCATAACCATCACGATACTCAACACGGTACCTCTGACCAGCTGACCCATACCGACAAGCTCGGCAAGGCTTCCATGGTGAACGTCGGAGATAAAGCATCATCACGCCGTACTGCCACAGCGAGTGCCCGTGTCCTCCTCAGTCCCAAAGCTTTCCATTTGGTTCGTGCAAACCAGCTGGCAAAGGGCGACGCCCTGTCGGTGGCACAACTGGCCGGCATCATGGGGGCCAAGCAGACCTTTAATCTGATTCCTCTGTGCCACCCAGTATCTCTCGATCACGCTTCCGTCACTGTGGAACTGCAGGAGGAGGAGCATGTGGCCGTCGTCTCGGCGATGTGCCAGGCGACTGGGCGCACCGGGGTCGAGATGGAGGCTCTGACCGCGGCTACGGTCGCCGCGCTGGTTCTGTACGACATGTGTAAAGCAGTCAGTCGAGATATTGTGATCACAGACATCAAACTCTTGAGTAAAACGGGAGGACGGAGGGGAGATTTTCATCGCAACCAGCTAAACAGCTAACGCTACGTTCCAATCCCAGCTAACAGAGAATGGGAACGCTAATTTGTAGCTAGGGCTCTGTTTGTTTGTTTGTTTGTTTGCGGTGCATCTCGGCTCGGCTATTTGAATTCAGCTTTACATCATATATACAGCACCAGACAAAGGTTTGGACACAATTTCTCATACAGAGGTTTGTCTAGACTTTTTATTTATTCTTACATTGTAGATTTTATACAGAATATATACAAGCTACAAATGAACACGTGAAATTATGGTAAACAAACCAAAACATGTTTTTATATTTAAGATTGTTTTAACCTCCTGAGATCCAGACTTTTCCCTGATGTGCGTTTTTTATTTCGTCTAGCTATTTGTAATTAGTAAGACCTAACAAGCATAAAAATTATATTTTGTCTTTGTTTTTTCTAAATACGGCTTCATGTACGACGTCCTCGTATGGAGACAGTAGGTCTAAAATAAAGAAACAATCGGCTAACAAAGAATAAAAGTGTTCGATTGAAACTGTAAACATTAGAATACATAAACAAAAGTGATCATGTTATTGTACATAAAAAAGCAACTTTAAGCAATAAATAATTTAATAAATTGAGTGTTATGTTGTCATATGACCACTAGGTGGTACAGGCAGTGTCTCCAAATGAGGCCAAAGAGTAAATAATTTAAAAAAATGAGGTAGAATGGTGCAGAGAACCAGAAATGTAACGTCCTCATATGAGGACTACAACATTCAGAAACAAGTAAGTGTGTGAGAGTGTGTGTGAGTGTGTGAAAATATATAGGTCCTTGGTCTAGGCCACCAACAGTGGCAACTTTCCAGCACAGTGATGTTCATGTTATTCAGTGACGATCACTAATTTAAAAAAAAAACATTTAATAAATGATAATAATATAGTAAAAGAATGAACTAAAAATAATCATTAGATGAACCCAAATGTTTTGACCCCTGTAAAAGGGGGTGGGTGGGGTGGTTTAGTGACCATATATAATAAAAAAATGTAATAATATTTTTTTTTTCAAATACCCTCTATAGATCACCTCATTATCATGGTGGAGAAGTTTGAGGGCTCGAATGTTGTCTATGTTGTCTGGAGCGAAAGCTAAACAGGTAGAGTCTCCTAAGAAAAATTGTTTTAAAGTAATGGGTCAGACAAAGAGTGGTCCATAAAAAAACACTTACTTATGGTGCCAAGTTGTATTTAGCCCAAAGGAGTTACACAGGTTACCCAAAAAACTGATTTGTGCACTTTACATTTACATAAAGCATTTAAACTTTATTAAAGTTATTTTACTGCCCGATTCAAAGGCAACTGAAGTTGTTAATTTGTTCAGAATTTCTTTGTAGTTCTAACATATTTAGGGTATTTTTTCTTTCCCACGATGTTTTTCCTGCAATATTGTGTGGAGTACTGAAAACAACGGATCTGCTTCTAGTTTTAAAATATTGCTGCTTTGTATCTAAGAATCATAGAACGAGTAGGTATAAACATCAGACCTGTATTTGAATTCATATAACTTATTTATTTACACCAATATCAAACCACTTCGGGTTAAAGAAAAATGTACACAACATGTTCTACATTCCAACGTTCCAATAACTTGTCAAATCAAGAGAAATGATGTATGAAGAAATCAGATTGATCAGTAACTAGTTGGAGAAACATCTGGATTGATTGTTTCTATACTGGGTTGATCTATTTTTACATTACTATACCTGACATGTACCGGTGGTATTGGATCATGTCTTTCTCATTGATTTTGTAACTGGAACGGCAGTCATGCTTAATGCTTTAGTCCATCCTGTCTCTTACACAGCCATCATCATATTTGGAGTACTGAAACAAAAATGCAAAAGAATGACAAACAAGGACGTCATAACTGAATGAAATATAAATCTAGTATTTAATTTTTTTTTAGAATTTAAAAATTGTGTCATACACTTTCATTCTGAAAGGGGTCAAAGATGTTACTGATCTCTCCATCTGCTCTTGGTGTGCTTGGTTGGGCGTTCATACGCTTGTTTACAGGAGATATCTGCAAAACAGACATTTTATAACCACGTTATGTGACCTTATTCAAGACTGACGGTGAGTTGGAATCACGATGTGTTTTTAAGATGGCACGGATACATGCCTTACCTTGGGGAGACTTTCGATGTCACCCGATGCTGGTGAAACCGAAAAAATAACAACATTTAATTTTAAATGTGCATTTCCAATTGGTCCATCATTATTAATAGCACAAAGTACAATGAAGTCAACCCCCAATGAATTACAAAATATATTTACTGATTCCGTTCTACATCCGGGTCAATAAGGGCTCACAATTTACCCTGCACTGAGTATCAAAAACAAGCCATGGATTGTAAGGAATTATCTAATGGATTTAAAGGAACTGTCTGTGAGAGGCGAGGGCTTCCAATCCATTCAATTTATGACTTTAACAATCAAGGAATGGAAACAAAAGTTTCGACACGATTGTGAATCTTTGAGGTAGATATTTGTATAGGGGATTAGGGGGGTGATAATTGAGTAATATTTTTCTTGGGGTGTATGTGTGTGTGTGCGGGGGGGGGGGGCTGATAATTGAGAAGCACTGGGTTAAAATAAATACATGGGCACAGCGAATGCCACAGAATGAACGAACAGAATAGAACATTTTTACCTGCCGGGCTGGACATGTGTCCAGGTGTGCCAGATGTGCCTCCTGATGGACCCTGTAAATATACATAATCAAGAAGAATTCACTGCAATGCACAGCTCCACTTTAGCACGTGTTCCAACGATGGCACCTGAGGCACATTTGCTCAGTGACCATGTGTAGTTCAATGCTATTGAAATTATGTGCAAAAGAAGATTTAAAGTCATTTTCCAGAAGATTCCAAGATTGTTTCGTTTCTCAATGATCTGGACAAGCTTAACGTGAAAGTCCAAATGTCGACAATTAAGTTTGTAAACTAAATCCAATGCACAATCTTGTTCTTGTGTAAGAAATAGGACCCTTTTGATGAAGGTTGTGTTGGCAATGCTGTCAGTCTTCGGAATCATTGGTATATATAACATAAACAATATGACTACTTCATTTATTTATTAATTACTTTAATTTATCATTCGGCAGAAAGTATAAAATGATTTCCGACCCTGCTTTAGTTGTTTTATAATGGTGTGCTTTGGTTCTGGAGCACTTACTGAGCTGTTGTCTGGAGGATTTAGCCAAGCCCTTCCTCCTGCTGGAGCCCTACACACAACCAGTTTATAAGCTAGTAGTGTACACAAAGATTATGCAGAATCGGAGGAGCGTTACTGCACTTACATGCCAGGCATTTCTTGTCCTATTAATGAATATATAGGGGGCCTCATTTCTCCAGTGTAGTTCTGCACAGAATGCATCATCTGTTTCAAAGCATACGGTGCTAAACTTCTCAAAAAAGGAACTGTAAATGCAGTTTGTGTTATTACAAGATATGATGAGCACTGTAAAGGCATAGCCTGCTGCTTGTACTTTGCGTGTCACTAAACGACAGGCTGAGCCACAGACTTATAGGTACACGAATATTTTAGTTTTAGTAAGCTAACAAGTCCTTCAGTTTTCTACATTCTGTATTCCAAGCACAGTCAGTCTGTTAAAGTCATTTTATAGCTCCATCTTTTCTGAAAGTAATGTGTGTAACTTGTTTATGGCATTTTCAAAATAAAAAAATGACCACTGAAGATGTGGCTCATCAGTGTATATAACATAACAAAGCTGATTATTCAGAATAGAACATACACCGGAGAGAATTAAACTAGTAATATATTTGAATGTGAGTCTATTTATTTGATTTTGTACAAAGAACATCATGGGCATGGGCATGGGCAAATGGAAATTAGCTATAGGAATTCTTTTTTATCACTTCACTACTACCTGGACACTTTATTATTAACACTGGGACACTTTATTAGCACTTTACGGTCACTTCGGGCACTTTATCAATACTTGGGCATTCATAGACACAGTCACTATTCTACTTTTGTGAATTACCTTTTGCCTCTTCCTACTTTTTTACTTCTTAAATTGTAGTTTAAATTAATGTTTACAATTATTGTTTCATTTATAATCTATTTTTAGCTTGTTAACTGTAATTTCAAGTGTTGGGATGGAGGAGTTATAAAGCATTTCACTGCCGGTTGTACCGTGTATAACTGTGTATGTGACAAATAAACTTTGATTTAATTTTGATGTTTTGTAGAGCCCATAGACGTAACATGTCGAAGTAATCTTGGTTATTTAAAAGTTAATTTTGTTTCTGGAATTCTGTGTGGAATGAAATCAGATTTCTTTCACTTCATTTGAACGAAGATTTCTTTTAACTTGTTAATGGAATACAAAATAAAGATGTGAAAACAAAGCATTAGTAATTGGAACAACCTCAATTCCTTCGGGATTAATAAAGTACCTATCTATCTATATATCTATCTGTCTGTCTGTCTGTCTGTCTGTCTGTCTGTCTGTCTGTCTGTCTATCTAACAACCTTCTGAGAAGAGTTGTGCGTCCTCTGAAAGAAGAGCATTGCTGTCAGTACTTGTGGCCTGGATTATGTACAGCTTCAAATGGAAGACTAATGATGCTTAATGAAATATCAAACAGAGACACACCTGCGGTCCAATAGAAACAATTCCTCTTGAAGGCATTATCCTCGGTACTGGCCCATTTATAAAAAGATGACCTGAAAGAAATGAGCAGACGGCTTTATTTGAAGTGTACAGTACTGTGATCGGCAGCTTTTGTCCAGACTACATAAACTACACACACACACACACACACACACACACACACACCAATCAGTGGGTGAACATGGTTGGTGTGATTGTTCACTTGCTCACCCTGTCAAGCGTCAACATGGGAAGAAAAGCACATTTGAAAAATAATACTGCCAACCTAAAAACTCTCTCTCAGGCTACGAAGTGAAGAATAAGTGGACCAATTTAAATGTCATTATTTTAATGAAGATAAAAGTTGATTCACACAAGTAACTTGGTCCATATTCTAATGTTATTAATATTTAACATGCGGTACGTCTCTTCACAGCAAGAAGTCCCGGGTTCGATCCCCCGGGTCGGGCTGGGGACTTTTTGTGCGGAGTTTGCATGTTCTCCCCGTGTCAGCGTGGGTTTCCTCCGGGTACTCCGGT
>JAOTRQ010075632.1:0-7500 GCA_028565875.1 Hoplisoma paleatum
TGTGTGTGTGTGTGTGTGTGTGTGTGTGTGTGTGTGTGTGTGTGTGTGTGTGTGTGTGTGTGTTGGGCACGTTGGGCTAAGACTCTGATACCATAGTGGAACTGACGGGCTGTTTTGGTGTGTGTGTGTCTCTCTCTATCTCTCTCTCTCACACACACACACACACATGTTGTTGTTACGTTGTTGTTTATTAGTAAGATGGAGGAAAGCAGTCAGACTTCCTGCACACAAGCCGGACGGATGATGGAACGTTCCTCCCGCCGTGCCTCAGCTCTGCTCCGGACGTTCCTCAGCCACAACCCGAGGGTTGCCAAGTCTGTGCTGACGCAGCGGAATCTGACAGGAAACGATGGCCGGGGTCCCGGCTGTGAATGAAGCGCGTTCCTCTCTCCACCAGACATCCATCAGTCAGGAAGGACTCTGGTTACCCAGAGCTCGTCGTGATCGGATTCTCATATTGTCTGGATTTCACCCTTAAGGCTGATTTATGGTTGTGCGAGCGGTCGCGGTCGCCTGCACCGCCGGGTAATTCATCATCACGACACCAGAGGGCGTCGAGTCTCCCAGGGTTCTCGGTTACATCCGTCATTGTTTGTGTTCAGCGTTCGGTCTTGGACGGTCAACGTCGTTCATGGAAGGAGCGACTACTTCAACTACAAGTGTGCACACGCTGTTGTTCTGATGGCCTAAAGTCTGCCCCGATGCTGCATGCGGTCTGCGTCGTCATGACGATATAACGGAACTAACAAGCCGTACTTTTAAGAAACTAGCGTTTACATAAGTTACAAATATTAGCATTTAAATCATTAAAATAAACCATGTTTGTTAAGGTGTGTAAACAATGACTGTCCACTTGTCCAGTAGGGGTCACACACACACACACACACACACACACACACGATTATTTATCTGATAAACGTGGACGTAAAAAGCTTCTTTGTCCTCTTAATGAACCAGAAAAGTGTTTTTAAAATCGATAAACGCGTCGGGTTTGGAAGTTTCTTCGAGACGAAACACAGCGCGACGTGTCTCTCGGACAGGAAGAAGTGCTGATGCGGCTTCCTGTGTGGGTGTGACGCATTAAAAGCTTCGAGTGTTAATGATGTTAATGGACTGAGGAAATCAGTGGGTGCGAGCGCGGCCCGTTAAGGTCCGCTGGTCTTGTTTCTTTTAATGCTTTTGTTTGTTTGTTTGTTTTTGGCGGCTTGTTTGTTTGTACATATGATTTATGTTCATACGTATTTTATTTTGTTGTGATGCTTATTTATATGTTTTGATGTTATTAATATAAGAGCAAGACGTCACATCACGGACGATTTGGAAACTCGGCGTCGCCTCGGCGACCCCACGGTGGACGGACGTGACCTCACGTCCTGTCGTTCTCTCACGGCTGAGCGCCGTTCGAAGTTCTCCTAGTCAGATCTGTTTATAGAGCTTCATAACTCCATCATAAAAAATATTAATAATCAAGCAATATGAGCTTAATGACCATTCAGGTCTCAGTAATGAATGCTGGAATAGTCGAACCCGGACTAACTCCCAGCATGCTTTGCTTCCACGGCAAACGCATTCTGTTTTAATGACGTCCGGAACATAATGACGACGAAGCACTTCGAGTGCTTCGAGAACCGGCCTGTGAATCAGAAGGTTGCCGGTTTGAATCCAGGACTCAACACGTCACATTTGGTGACTGAAGTGCCCTTGAGCGAGGCACCGACACTCGCTGACTCTACCCGGGGGTGTTTGTGGCCAGGACTAGGGCTGCCCACCGTGCCATATATGTGTGTGCTCACTGCCGCCCTCCGCTAGAGACCCGATGGTCACCGGTTCAAGCCCCAATGACTCTTCCGGACAGATCCAGCGAAGGACAAACGGGGGAACTCAGCGTTCCATCATTTTACTCGCGTCACTCCGAAGAGGCGCTTTATTTATTTATATAAGCGATCTGAATTCGGCAACACTTGGCGTGTGATTCCCGTGACCATCGAGACTTCATGAATGTTTAATGAACTCGAACCCGCTTCAGCTCGGCATGTCGTTTAACCAGAGAGAGAGTGCTCATTAATATTCACAAGCTTTCTTTAACCATCATCAATATTCATTATGAAATGAACTTCGTCTTCCATCACGAATCAGAATCACGACGAACAGCGACGCCACAATTACGGTGAGAGAGAGAGGGAGAGGGGGAGAGAGAGAGAGAGAAGGAGAGAGAGAGAGCACCGATCTAACAACATGTCATACAAAGGAAGACTCTAGTCTAAAGACTTGTGACTCAAGTCCGACTCTAACCTAAAGTCTTGTGGCCTGACTCGGACTTTAGCTTAAACGACTCCTGAATCAACTCAGACTCTAGTCTAGCGACTCCTGAATCAACTCGGACTCTAGTCTGATGATTCCTGAATCAACTCTGACTCTAGCCAAACGACTCCTGAATCAACTAGGAATCTAGTTTGACGACTCCTGAATCAACTCTGACTCTAGCCAAACAACTCCTGAATCAACTCTGACTCTCGTCTGATGATTCCTGAATCAACTCAGACTCTAGTCACACGACTCGTGAATCAACTTGGACTCTAGTCAAACGACTCCTGAATCAACTTGGACTCTAGTCAAACGACTCCTGAATCAACTTGGAATCTAGTTTAAATGACTCCTGAATCAACTCAGACCTTAGTCTGACGACTCCTGACTCAACTTAAGCTTCAGTTGTTCTGTTGTGATCGATCCCATCAACACACGCTCGTGGACAATTTTGGTATCGACATTTAACCTGACCGCATGTTTTTGGACTGTGGGAGGACACTGACATCGGAGCAGCTGTGGGCCTGGCGGTTAGCGAACCCGAACCTGGTGTGATCAGAAGGTTGTCGGTTCAGAATCCGAACCGAGTCGACAGGTTGTGACTGAAGTTCATAAGGGGCTGCACACAGTGTGTGTGTGTGCTCACTGCTGCCCCCTAGTGTGTGTAGAGCCCGACCGTCCCTCCCTCATGTCTATGCCGCCGACCTCGCGGTATTCATCTTCCTCGTCCTCATCCTCATCCTCGCACCATTTCTCACCATCTGCTCCATTAGCACGAGCAAACGGACCAAAAGCACTTAATGCCGGACATAAATCTCTCTCTCTCTCTCTCTCTGTCTCTGTCTCTCTCTCTCGCTGTCTCTCTCTCTCTCTCTCTCTCTCTCTCGGCCACACTCGGGACGGATCTCTTAACTCACAGGCACAGGTGCCTGAACCTGCCGGTGACCTTTGGGACCTCGGGAGTGTGTCGAACCGTGTCAGGGTCAGAGCCCTGAATTACGCCACAGAGAACCGGACTCGCCATCGGAAGGTTCCCGAACCCCCCTAACCGCTCACCCGGGGTGCCGCGACTTGCATAGGGCTGCCCAGCGTTCATTTGAAAAGGCTCAGTCCCACAGCACCGTGCTAAAACGCTGATGGGTATCATCACCCATCGTTGTTAAATCGATGCACCGTGATCGTCGCCTGGTGAGATCAAACAATGACGTTCGCGTGAGGGAAAGAAAAAAAAATTCACCTTGATAAATGTCACGGTGTTAACGCTAGAAACGAAATAGCGTTTGATGAGGACAAGGAGCCGTAAAGTAATGACTTCAAATGCCAACGCCGGACCGTTCTGACCTCTGTGATGTCATAAAATGATGAACAAGATCCCGCGGTTATAAAGACTTTCACCACTTTCATCTCATTTCACATTTTACATTTTCAGCTTTCAGTAAAGGCGCCTTTAATCCAAACTGAAGAACCCTTCCTGATCGAGCGGGGGGTCCAAAAGTGGCCACTTGGTGGCCCAAGTTTGCCCTAATTCTCTTTAGGTTACCATCTGACTCGAGTCTTCAGGTTATAGAGTCCGAGTCAAGAGTCTTTAGGTCGAACTCAGAGTCAAGTAAATGAGTCTTTCGCTCAGTCAGAGGCTTTGACCTAGTCGTGAGTCTTTAAATGAGTCCCAGTCGAGTCACGAGTCTTTAGGTTGAACTCAGGAGAATAAAATCGTGAGTCTTTAGGCTAGAGTCTGAGTCAAGGCACAGTTCTTCAGTCTAGAGTCCTCGAGTCATGAGACTTTAGCCTTGTCGTGAGTCTTTAAATTAGAGTCCGAGTCTTTAGGTTTGGAGTCTCAGTCGAGTTGCGAGTCTTCAGAACGATTGTGTGATAAATCACGGCCGCCGAAGTCTAAAATGGGGCAAAAAACAAACAAAGCGAGACTCTTCTCACCGGAACTCACGTGTTCAGGTGTCCGAATACTTTTGGCTGTGTACCGTGTCCATTATAAATCTGGAGGGATGTTCTGTGAAGGGTTTGGCGTCCCTCAGTAGCCGCAGGGCCGCGCCCACGACTGCGGTACTGCTGAAATATCACTGCAGCTTCTTTATTAACCTAATAGGGTTGTACTGGGGGTGCACGTTTACCCATGATGCATCTCCCCCCCGCCCCTCACACTGGTGCATCCGTTTCCTGGTTCACCTGCGCCGGTCCAAATCTGAAACGACTCGAGTCATAGTTACATCACAACTCTGATATGCTGGTGTGGTCGGTCATATCTGCTGTACACACACACACACACACACACACACACAAATACATACACACACACACACATATACACACATACATGAATACACACACACACATATACACACAGACACACATATACACGCATACATATGCATATACACACACACAAAGAGACATATACACACACTCACATTCATGCATATACACACACACACACAGAGACATATACACGCACATACACACATATACACACACTCACATTCATGCACATACACACACACGTGCACTCACGCACGCACGTTTGCACACATCTATATACACACACACACGCGCACACACATCTATATATATATATATATATATACACACACACACATGCAAACATACAAACACACGTGCACATAGACACACACACAAACATACGCATGCATGTACACACACATACGTACGCAGACATACACACAAATACACGCACATATACACACCTACACACACGCATGCACATACACACACACATATACAGACACGCATATGCACACACAGACACACACACAGATACGCAGCACACACAAACAAGGCGACACACACAAACGTTTGAGTTTGGACCCGTTAGATCCTCTCGTACCGCCGGTGAACTCGGTCGATGTTTATCTGCTGTTCTTCGTCTCTGGCTCCACGCCCGAGTGTGTGTGTGTGTGTGTGTGTGTGTGTGTTCCACTTTTGTTTGTTTGTTTGCTTGTTTAGATTTAGTGATACCACGAGAACCGAGTCAGACAGAAAAGCGCATTAGCATGTTCACACACACACACACACACACACACACACACACACACTGAGCTGTGTAGTGGAGCGGCAGGGCGGTGACCCTACACGATGAGAGTGAACCCCTCTGTGCGGTACCTGGAATTACAACAGAGCTGATATCGGTGATATCGTAACAACGGATTGAACATCATCACTGACCTTCAGCTCGCCCCCTAGTGTCCAGGTAAAGTCAGTGAAGTCGAGTCGAGTGTATGTAACGACTTGGACAATTAGAGCCGAAACTTCGCCGTTTATTCACTAAATACGTTTCGTAACAGTTTTCGGCGACGTAAAATGTAACTGTTTCCACCTCATTGAAGCGTAATTATTTATTTATTTCTTGCCATAATTGGGGTTCGAAATAATTTGGGGTTTAATTTTAAGTTTCATCCGGCCGGGATTTATTTTTTAATGCGCATTTTCCACATCGAAATTCACAAAAAGCTGCCGACGGATGGAACAGCGGCTACTGTTTAGGATGTTTGACATGTCTCAGTACGTACTTCGCAGCAGGTGGCGCTCTGCTCTGACGTGAATGTACACATTTGAGACCGAGCGGGACTGAGCGACGGCCGTGACCCAGATCATTCGTTTCAGTATCCTGTCTACACGAGCATCAATAATCTCATCAAGTGTGACGTGAATACACTCAGCCAAGTGTGTGTGTGCGTGGGTGTGTGTGTGTGTGTGTGTGTCGCCCAACATCCGGATCGATCGCCCGTAGTCGCACTTAAGTAGGTCAGGAAGACGAATCCATCGCATCCTCACCGGAGTCGCTGTACTCATGCTTTTAGCGGTTAAGATGCCAGCCTAGAGATCATAAGGTCATTGGACCCCTGAGCAAGGCCCTTAACTTTCAATGACCCAAATAACGATGTATAGTGTGCACGCTTATAGTCAGAGTCGTCACTCTGTCTGACGATGGCGTGTCACATCGCAAATGTCCCGCGAAGCGACTTACGTTATTTACAGTCGGAGCAACTGGGGGTGAAGGGCCTCGCTCGAGGTCCCAACCGGTGCAACCTAGCATCGGTAAGATCTGAACCGACGTCCTAGTGTCGTATTGCCGAATAAAAAAATCAATCAACAATTAATTGTATTTATAAATATATAACGCAACGAATCGATACAAATTGATTCACCTAGATGATTCTTTTTGAATCGATGATTCTTTTGAAGATGAACCACTGGGGGGCGCAGGCGCTCATTTTTTCTTCCACACCAAACCTGAAATCTGAGTATTTAAATGTAGTATTTAATTTCTTGATTAAATAAAAGGACGTTTATCATTTCGATTAATAAAATATAATCACAATTACTCTCCGTCGTCTTGATATTTGAATTCTAATTGCATTGCATCATGGGTAGAATGAATCGTTCTGTTCTATATTTAAATAATGACATCCCGTTTTGTTTATATATATATTTATTTTTTATGATGATTTTTTCCTGCTAATTCCGAGCTGCTGTCTGTGCTGGAGATTTAGGAAACATCTGGACTAAATTGCTCCCAGACGTTTTCCCAACAATCGAGTCTTTATCGAAGGGTCTCCGAACCCTGCAACCCGAGTCAGTCCAACACTGGATGTCGTGTCCATCTCCCGTCTGATAATCACTCGAATCGTCCGATAGATTCGTCAGTTAGCCGCGTTCGTTCTGTGTCCCGCCGTTTTGGGGTTCGAGACCCCCGGTGCCCTTCAGGAAGTGGGTGTGTTGCAGGGTGTAGGGTAAGAAGCCAGGAAAGAGGCGGAGTGGAGGGACATGGGTGGATGAGGACGCCGAATTAAAACAATAAACATCTGGTAAAAAGAGAGGGTGGGGAGAGCCGGTCTGGATCTGGTAGCCAGAAGGTGAAGTTAAGACCCAGTACGAGTGACCAAAACGACGACTTCCTTAAAAATAAACGCCTCCAGAGACGCCCAGCCTCTCCACCAAAACTGCCCTCAGAAGATCCAGGACTTCTGTAGGAAGGAGTGAAGCGCGACCCCCTTTCCCCCCTTTTCCTCCATCACTGTGGCGTTCCACACCGAGAACCTTCAGGAGGTACCACTGTGGGGCGTCAGTTTACTTCCACATCGGAACCGAGAACGGACCGAAGGACCCTGATTATTTTGGAACTCTTTAGGTTCGTACCATCTGCCCGGAGAGGAAGGGGGGGGT
>JAOTRQ010075643.1:0-11970 GCA_028565875.1 Hoplisoma paleatum
TGTGTGTGTGTGTGTGTGTGTGTGTGTGTGTGTGTGTGTGTGTGTGTGTGTGTGTGTGTGTGTGTGTTTGTGTTTGTTCTCATTGACAAATTTGGATTACAAATTGACTTTGGACCCACCGATTTTTTAAAAACTTTCTACATATTTAATAAAACGATAATAACAAACGATCTTACAACTTTGAGCTATTCAATTTTTTTGTGTCATATTTATTTTTAAAGCGCATGAAGTTCAGTAGTACTGCCCTCTAGTGGTTACTGATCAAAATTGACTACAGTTGTTTATTGGGATTTTAACTCTGGTTAGGTTAATGGCAGGAAATGTTTATTCATTACACAAGTTTTATCAGTACATAGTTATATCGAACACAATTATGTGCAATTTAGTATCTCCAATTCACCTCATTGGACGTTTTTGGACGGTAAAAAGAACTTGTTGATTTGAAAATTGAACTGACCGGGTATCAGATTTTGATTTTACAATACTTTTCACCATTGTGCACACTGAGGAATCTGTCTTCCAGGTTTTACCCAAAATTTTGTGCAGTGAAACACATTTACAAAAATAATTAAATATAGTGGACAATCCTAACCATGTTGCCCAGAGAGAAGTTGCCTTAACTTTCAGAATCGAACCATCAACCTTCTAATCACAAGCCTAGTTCTCTAACCACCACAGTCTCCCTTATCACAAATACGAAACATTTAATCAGACCATTTTAAATACATGTATTTTTAATGAATATAAAGAATGTATTAAATATTTTTAAATTGTTTCCCATATTTGTTTTTTTTTTTTCAAATATAAATTAAACAGGCTTGTAAATCTTACTTTTCCATTTATCCCAATTGCTGAAGCAGCAAGTCACATTTTGTCCACTAGAGGGAGCACTCAACCTTTCGTCCTATGTGAAGTGAGGCCATTATGTCACTTCTTTTTTGCGCCTCTAGAAGACACTTTAGCTGTGTAAATAATGCACCTTTAAATACTTTCTGACGTTTTTTAAGAACACAAGGCAACATGAAATAAAAATTTTATTTTATTAAATTTAGGGTTACTTTAAGCTTCCCTAAAATTATTTCAAAACAGCAAAATAAAATATGCTAAACAAAAATTAAGCTAATTATCTGTCTGTTTACATGCTTTCTAAATGTGATATATGACAACAATAAAATATGAAGTTCTACATGCAAGTATTAGAATAGCTATATATTGATGTTGGACTATTACAAAGACATCTATGGTTTAGGTATATTTTAAGTATATAACAAAAACATTTTCAAGAAAATTTTCAAGATAAAAGCAACAAAATATGTACAAGAAATGTTATTTTACAACAGATTAACAGTTTATTATTTAATTCATTTTTATTATGACAAATTACGTTCTTTATATTGTGAAAGTATATTTCGCAGCCCCTGAAGCCCCTGAAATCCTGAGTCATTTACAAATCATAATACTTAAAACTCTAAAGACAAAGAGAAAAATGTGCTGCAACATTTTATAGTAAAACTGAATTATTGAACATGAATTAATAGTAAGTTGGCTAATTCATGGTTCTACTAAATCTCACACGAAGAACAATATGGTTCCACTTAAGCTATAAACTTCACAGCATATATTTCTTTCAGGGTAATCACTTAAAATGTCTTAGCATTTTCTTATTATATAATAAACCAATTTTATGGTGGTAAAGCATATGTGAGTATACAACAGAAAATACACAAATGCACAAATATATTGTACACTTTCTATCAGTGTCCAACTATACACACACTTTCCCTTTCCCTGGATTGACATTACAATTGCATATTAGAACACAAAGATACAGGATATTATACTTATACTATTAAAGATTTTTAACTTTAATATAATTTTAAACATGCTTCAAAACAGCAAAATAAAATATGATATTCCAAAACAGCAAAGTAAGCCATTAAACAATATACAAAGTGTCTACTTGTTTTCTTAACGTTCTATACATAATACAAATAAAAATAGGACGTTCCCTATGCAATCAATAGGATAGCAATATATTTGCTATATATTTAAATACATGCTGTCTGGAATTAAATTGTTAAAGAAAAACAATCTCTATGGTTTAGGTATATTTTTAAGTAGCATCATAAAAACAAGTTAACAAAAAGATTAACAGTAGCACACATATTTAACATAATAACAATACATCTCATGCACATTATTAGAAGTAAAAGGAAACATTGTTTGGCTGAGAGTTCAATGTGATGTCATTTGGTTTAGCCGCCAATACACGTACAGCCCACAGCAATACTTTCTACCACTGTCCGATAACATTGACGAATATGTTTCTGCTTCTTCTTACGTGTGCATCGTCGCTTGACTGGAATCATGGCATAGATGAGCACACTGGTCATGGTGTGGTCCTCTTGCATTGTAAATGGATTGATACAGCCCGCACATGCACACTTGGCTTCTGGGATGTCTACAGGTTTACGGTCATCATCGTGATTGATTCTAAATGAACAGATGAGGCAGAAGGTTAATACATTTGGACATATATCGGTTAATCCTTAACAACAAGTGTAATTATCCATTTATTGGTCTCACAGAGCTTTCTTAGTTTAGTTTATCTTAAATAATTGACTAAAATATAGTCAGCCGAAGCACAGTCACTTTGAACAGGAATTAAACCTGAACTGTTGAATCTAATGGCACAATTATTTCAATAAATGTTTTTACCCACATATAGATTCTTATTCTAGCATGACTGCTATGTACACAAAGTGAGATCAGATATAGAGGAAGTCATGTGAAACATCTTTTAATTAGTTACTAAATCTCTAAAAATCAAAAATCTGTAAATAGGTCTTTTCTGTGTTTAGTTTTGCTTTACATAAACATTACATTGGGTTGCACCTGTATGTGCAGTGATATACAATCCATCACAGTTTGAAATCAATCTAGAATTAAAACATCAATTTCTAATTAACGACATTCTAATTAACTGCACTGGAGTGTTAAAATATAGAAAAAGCTTATTGTTCATTCTACACTACTAATCCTCTACTGCTGACCATTTATTACTTATAAATAATTGAACTTAAAATAATTGAACTTGATTAAACAAATGAACTCTCCGGGCCTCAGTAGAACATGTCTATCCCATATATTTTGTTATCAATAACACACAAATCCGAGGCCTATTTAGCATGTACAATAATTAATTATTTTAAAAGCTACGCCGACCATAGCCAAGATACTTGTTATGCAATTACTGGTAATGGCGCTGCTGTTTCTGTAACCTTTTCACTGATTTCTCAGTTGAAAAAGACCCCTATAATTCCTCCACAGATGAGATGTTTTGTTGGAGCATCTTTCTCAACACAGCATGTAAATAAAATGTTAATAGTGCATGATCTGGAGGTGCAATTTTGTGAAATATGTGTGATAATGACAGGTTGCTCTCCTAATAAACAATTAGATCTGTAAAGTTTAAACAGTAAAAAAAAAATATGTATGATTGGTCCCATTTGAGTACTGCAGTTGGTGGTGATTAGAAAACCAGCATTAGCGTCGTTATTTGTTTTGAAACATTGGGTATAGAGCAAGTATTGCTAAAAGTAAGTTTTACAGTAATTTGGGGAAACAAATAATTTCCAGTATCCATGCCACTTTATCCATGTAATGGTTATGTTTAGTTTAATTTAAACTGGGTGGAAAAACTCTGGCAAGAAATGAAAAATTAATTATGGTATTCGTAGTGCCAGTTGGTCTAACTGTTTGCCTTTGAACCAATGGGAGACATGTACATATGGAGCTTAACATTTGCTACCCATTGTATACATGTAAATCCAACAAAACGCCCACAAATGATGTTAAATTTCTTGTATGCCATTGACATTATGGACATGTTACTGACAATTTTTAAGAAGTAATTTTCAAATTTTTGGGGGAGGCACAATGGCTAAGTGGTTAGCACTGTCGCAGCACTGTTTCCTCATAGCAAAAAGTCCCACATTTGATTCCTGGGCAAATTCCTGAGCTTTATGTGTGGGCTTATTATGGGTGCTCCAATTTTCTTTCAGTCTAAAAACCTACAGGTTAGGCAAACTGAGGATGCAAAATTTACAATATTTACATGTAAATCCTTTTGGCTGATCTTACATCATGATCCTGATCATGACCTGCAGTAATGCAGTAATTTTGCACATTTTTTAAATGCCAGATCCTTTCTTCACACACCCCTATTAGTTAGACACTCGTTATACACTTAGTTAGACATCCTTGTGGCTAGAGAGGCACCTCGCTAAAATTTGGAACCTGTGAGCTGGTTTATTAGCATAATATTTAATATATATAATAGGGTCCGTTGAATTTAAAAACGTGTTGTAAAACAAAATGTTTTTATACCTTTCATTGGGGCTTTCAGATTTTAGCCATTCTTTAGCCATACCATAATATGGTTTTGTCTTTTAATGCGTAGGGGAATAATGATTGTAGTACAAAATTTTGACTCACTTGTATGACCATGGAGAAAGGCTCCGAGTGTTGGACATCCAAAGGTGTCGATCTATCACACACTTGCTTTTGGACAGGGCTGGGTTGTTTCTAACCTGGGACACCATGTCACCTATGGCCTTATCAAAGTTAATTTCTTGTTCATCGTGGTCCCCGGTATCAGACATGTGCTCCCCAGTCAAGATTGGGTCGAGCGGGATACTAAAGGAAGTGGAGTTGCGCTTTGGTGGTGCTTGCTGATTCGCTGCTTTATTTTTCCGAGCTTTCCCTTCTTTTTTTGCTAATGACGACAGCAGAACATCTGCCAACATCAGCAGCATCAACAGCTGGTGGAAACACATTTAGATCACTTTAGCCATCAGTTATTCAACATAACTATGAGTGTTTATTGCACTGGAAGCTTTTACATGTTGTTACATGTTTTACAAGTTGTTTATGATTTGTCTGTAACAAATCTGCATAAACAGGCCCAATACACACAGATCCGTTTAGAGAAGCCTGATTGTTTTTAAGTAATGGAATTTACAAAAAAAAAAACAATGAAAAAACACACAAGCAGACCAAATGCCAGGACTAAGCATAGATGCCCAAAGCAGTGCCATTGTTTCACAATAGTTCCATGCAGTAACATATTTTTTGTTATGCTGCAAACAAGCTTAGGGGCTGTTGCCTCACACTAAGAAGTTCTGGGTTCAATCCCTAGGTGAGGTAGAATGGATACTTTTTTGTGTATTCTCTCCATGTCTGTGTACATTTTCTACTGGTTTCCAAACACATGCCACCAGGTTGATTGGAGATATTGAATTATCCCGCACACATTGTAGTGTGTACTACCCTGTTTCTATCGGAAGGTTCATCGAGACGAATGTCAATACACTGGATGTAAAAGAACTAGACAACTGAAATCTGATGCCAAGGCATCAGACACGTACGGGCAGTCATCCCATTGTGGATCAAAGATTGAAAAATGCCCAGTGTGCATTATCTGAAGAGAAATGTTATAATAGTATAAAAATTGTCTGAAGTTACATTTAAAAATAATGATTAACTATATATAATGGAAATGATTGATCTTATTGAAAATTGAAACTATTAACAATTTAAAAACTATTTATAATGTAAAATGTAACATCCATGTATTCATTCGTTGTCAGTTTTACCACCACCATGGTCTGATTTACTCAATGAACCTCCTTGTTGTTTATACATCTACATGCAAGATAAACTAAATGATTCAGTAAAAAATCATTGTATAGTCATAATAAATTCACTGTTATACTACATTATATTAAACTGTAATTTACATTTCAAAATAAAACTATAATAAAATATTTGCAGTTTTACTATTTGATTAATAATAATAATATTAATAATAAGGCGTGTACTACATGCCTTTCTAACCAAAAATAGAAACATATTTTAAAGAAATGTCTGAATAGATTGTAATAAGTACTAACAAACTCAAAAATAACAACCATCCACAAACACAAAACCTGATAATAACCAGTCTTTATGATTGTTCAATTAAAAGCAATAAGTAAGATGTACTTATACAACAAATAGTAAAATACAAACAATGGTGAAGAAAAAATATTTATATATATTATATATATACATTTATAAACATAGTTAAATATATATATATTTAACTGCATCATGTAGAATTCAACCTTTTTAGTGTCAAGATCAAAAAATAAAATAAAAAACTTAACAAACTGAATGCCGCAAACTGATTCACATCTCACTGATAAATTGTCCTTCTGTTAAACTGTATTTGACACAACAATGTTCACATACCTCAACTATACATTACACTTACATTTACATGCATATAAAACATACAGGCTGTTACGTATTTTCATTTAATGCAGTAGCCAAATATTTTTCCTAATACTGTACATGACAATAATCGAAAGGTCACCACCAGTACTTACCCCATTCCAAAATTTGCTCATGGTTTCCTCTCAAGTTGCTGTGATCACATTTGGCACACGTGCTCAGCCTTTGCATTAAACACATTTGTGGTGAAACAAGCAAAATACATTTCACTACATACCAGGTTCTGTCAATCGAAGGGAGGGGCACACCTGTGTTGGGTAGCTTTAGGTGGAGCCTGATGAAGAGAACAGTGAATGAGGTCAGTAAGTATACATCACATACCATTGCTGTTGTACAAATAGGGAAAACCGCATAATATAGGACATTAAAATAACATTTTAATTTGGTAAACACAACTGCAACTGAGTTGAACAGAACTGAACTGTTTGAAGCTCGAGTCTCCTAGTATACAATGGTATACATATAGAGCCTTTAGTGGTTGCTTTACTTTAAAATAATTTGCAAACAACTGAGAGTTGGCAACCTGAAATATCACAATCTTTTATTTGTGTTATTATTGGCATCAGGATGTAGCGGAAAAGTCTGTTGGCTGCTAAGTAGGCTATGAAACTCAAGCATATACTGAATACAAATAGTTATTGACTTTACTTGTTCATACTAGTTCAGAACAACATGTATTATGCACATGTTTTAAAAATATTGTGCAAAATATTTATACTAGAACAAAAGAAGCGAGGTATTATTCCTAGTCTAAGTGGGCAAGAAATTTGAATCATTGCTACTTTATGGCTTCCACTTGTATTATTTGCATTCTAAGTGGGCAAGAAATTTGGAATCATCACTACTTTATGTCTTCTACTTTGTGCTCTCTGTGTCTGCTTTCCCCCTTTTTTACTCAAATACACCTTTTATTTCTTTTTCAGGAAGTTCATAAACCCTGTTCACACAAAGCAAACAAACAGCACTTTGAAGGTCTATAGATGCACTCTGGGAACGTTCCTTCACAGAATAGTGCCTGCCACTACGGACATGAGCCATCCGAGGTTTTGTCTTTGATCCTCTCCTTTATTGGCATGCTCATGTTTTCAATAGATTCTATTGAGATGACCAAAGAAAGAACACCTGTTTTAAGGCAGGTTAGGGCAATTCAGCTTCAAAAGAGAATAATTAAAGACCCACCTGTAAAATGAAAGTCCAGAAACATATCTTGTGTTTTAAGTGAGAGGAAAAACAAATGAAATATAGACTACTTCTATCTATATTGTCTCTTACAAAAGAAAATCATCTACATAGGCAGCTCCCTTTGAATACATTTATTGGCTTCTATGATCCTACGAACATTATTTGAAGTTGGGAATAATCATATAATCTTATCTATGTAAAAAGACTCAAAAGTGCAGTTATCAAATTCTTGTATAATTATGGATTTGGAGCATGCAGATCTGAAATAGAAAATTAAATACAGTTAATTTTGTGCATCCCAAACCAGTGTTTATATGGGCTTTCAAGCGTTCAGGGATTTGGGTTGCCTAATAAGTTGTGAATAAATATATGTTTATGAATACATTTTTGGTGAAACTAACTCTACAATTAGTTTATCTTTTTTATGTTTGTGTGATAGTGCTTCTCTGCCATTGCTTGGTCACTGGTGTATACTGGCGGTCTGCAGACTGCCTCCAGAGTTAATGTTTTTTTCTTGTTGGTGACTTTTCTGGTTAGAGACTTGATGATGCATAACTTCAGCTTCGGTTATGCTACTATATAAAGGTTCAGCCCTAGGATCTTGTTTTTGTTTATCAAGACATTTCTTCCCTGTTGAATTTATCTCTGGTTCTTTGCTTTTCTGTCACCTCCTAAAACCCGCAGGTAGAGTGTTTTTTGATGGACTGGTGTTTCATTCACTGACTGTTTTTCTGTAACTGTCCTGAAATGACCCATGTAGTTCTCTAAAATTAACTTAAAATATATTTTACATAGATTTAAATTTCATCACAATTTAAAAAGCATCACACCATTATGTATTATAAGGATTTATCTCACGCCGATTTTCTCAGCCATTTACCCACCTCTTTTTTACTGCATGCACCTATTAATCAAAACCAGTTGTGGGGTTATTGTTCACTCAAAAAGATTCAGTTTGTTCGCATTTGACAAAAGATTCAATCATATTTCCTTTAAAACTTTATGAACTCCGGATATTGGGTTTGTGGTTAGAGCAGATATATCTAAAAAGCTTTCCTTGCAGCTTTACAAATCAAAACAAAAACAAAAATGTTGCCAGTATTGACATTTCTTCAGTTGGAATCATTTAATGGTTAAAAGATTAAATTGTTAACAGCTTTTGTTTTTAGACACTGTGTCTGTGTGTGTACATAAATATATTATTAAATAGAAACATGCAGTTAAACCTAGAACACAGAAATACTGAGATACAATGCAATGTTCATGTTTTCTGGGTTAGTTAGAAAATAGCTTTAGGACTGTAAAAACTACAGTATTAAGTAATATTTTTAGAAATGTAGCATTTTTTAAGAATTTAGAATACTATGCACATATGTGAAAAACACATTCAAACACACAGATGAACATATAGGGTGGAATAGTGAGCACATGTGCCCCTGTGGGCAGCCGTTGGGCACTTCAGCCGTGACCCGTTGGCTCTGGTAATTAAAACAGCAACATTCTAATCACAAGCTCTGTTCTCTAATCACCACAGCATGGCTGCCTCCTTTTGTTTTAGGTTAGGTGGTCGACTAACTGAATAGAAATGTTTTTGCCTGTATACCTGTTTTGTTTGTTTGTTTTTTTTTTTTACAATTTTGTATTAAAATCTAAAGAACTATACTACTATATTATGTAAAATCATTAAAAAAAATACTCAATAATTACTTGGCATCACATTCTTTTACAGTTCTGTATATTACGGGAATAAAAGGTCACCCACTGTAATATTCTGTCAGAACCATCTTTAGCTTTAATTATGGCACACATTTGCTTATTTGACCTGGCCATTAAGAGGGGGTGCAACACCCCAGCACTTCCTCATTCAGTGTACCAGGTTTGAACACTACCAATTCTTCCCCAAATTTACCATTCCCCAGTTCACCTCCCTCCCAGACCCCCAGAATCTGTCACAATATGTTAGAGACCATAATCAAATGTAACTACAATATCGTGGGACTTAAACTTTTAACGCTTTTACCAGAAGTACATTATCATTTTCCAACAAGTAGCTTTGAATGTACTGCATACTATATGCAGACTTTTTAAAATTGTGCGTTCTGAGTTTTCTTATGAAAACTATACAAAGAACAATATCTAACTGCACATGTGTGTATATTGTGATATGAAGAAAATGTGACAGGATAATAACCATTAACCAGTTAACCACATATAACTAGCTGATGAACATTAACAGTCTGTGTACTTGTGTATGCTCAGTTCTCATATTCATCATATCTGAGTTGCATAGGCATAAGTATTATATATAGCTATCACACATTTTGCACCCAAGGTTTGTACAATGAGAGAAAACTACAGCCATCAGAGGTTGTAGCTTGCTTATTTATGAGGAGCCATTTGTTGTTCATACAGTTGCCCAGCCCAGCCAGATTGCGGAGCTGGTTCGATGTATTTAAAATCGATTTACTAGTGTGCTAGCTTGATTTGGTAGTGGTTATGGTTACCTTGCTGGGGTCAGTTAAAAATTCGATCTGGCATTGAAATGTATTTGCTGATTGGCAGATTAGTGCAGCAGGTAGAATTGGTCCCATGCAGCTTGTGAAAAGTAGGATAAAATCATATTAAAATAAATAAATTGATAGAGATGCATTACAAACCCACAGTGCATAATGACCTAATTTTGTTGAAAACAGTTTTTATATTCTAAGTATAGTCCATATGGTTAAAGATGCACATATAAAGGTTTAAACAGTGTTATCATTACAAATTATGATGTTGATTAGTTCTGGTATGGCTGTTTGATATTTGTACTTAAATGTATTCATTCACTTTTTACCTACCACATGTACTTGGTCATGTTCATGGTGGGTTTAGTGCCAGCTGAAAATGCTTGATGTGACATAATAAAAACACCCTGGTGAGGTCATCATTGTATAGAATCATATAGATAAAGTCACTCACCCCAGGGGCAATTGTGCAGCCAATTAACATGTTTCAAAAGATAAAAAGAAAACCAAATAACTCAAAGCAGCCGACATGGATCTGGCGAGAACATCAAACCAAGGACCCCAGGCCACATTTTGCTATGTTGCACTGTGCTACTGTCAGCAGCTGCACCAGTGTGTTGCTTTTGTCATATTTGACATTTATAGAATAATTCGGTTAAACACTTTCTTCCACAGATCAGATCTTCAGGTTTTGTCAAATAACTGAAAAAAGGTATGTCTTTGAACTATTAAGGCACAAACAATGTAATGAAACACAATAGAAACTTTCGAAGCTCTTGACTTTTTGTGCACTTTATTGTGATTAGCATTTGTTGTGTTTTCTTTTATTCTATGGTGAGCAGAAATTAGAAGATACCAGGCCGGCCACCAGAAGTTCTTCAAAATCAATGTAGTTTATTGAAAGTAGTTGACGAATGCTTCGTTCGCGAACAGGAACTGCTCAGAATGCTGCAAAATGCACACAAGCTCAGAAGTTCGAAAATTCTATATCCCGTCTCCCTCTTTTAAGTCTATTCACCCTCCTGTATCCCCCTTCGCTCAGGCTTTGATAATCATCATAAAGGGTGGGTTTTCATCATATTGGACACATATTCTTTTTAATCTTTACTTATTCCGGGAATCTCGTGTTGGAAACCTCCTAATTTCAGAGGAAATATTACTGGTTATTTACACACTTTTCTGCACGTCTCTCTTGTACTCCAGAAGACCTGTAATGTATCCTGGATTGACCCTACTTAATTAATCTAAAAATCATGGAATTCCCAACACATTATTTTTATAATGTAATTGGCAATTAAATAAAATGTCCAAGATAAATACAGAATAAAAAATTATCCTAAAAAGGCAAAAACAAAGTCAGTCAAATTGTACAGCTGTGCAATATGGCCATTAGTCAGTACATAAATCAGCAATCCCTTTAAAAGAGCTCCAAAAGTATTTTGAAGAGATGAGAGGACTTATGCAATGTGGAAATACAGATTGCATAACAAATATTTACCTTTCCATACAGGTCTGATTTATGGACTGTAAAGATAGTCCTCTAATCTCTTCAAAATACTTTTGGAGTACTTTGACTGGAAATATAATAGAATAATAGATCAATGAACATATTTTTATACAATCATGCTGAAAAAGATAATACAAAATTATACTTCATTCTTAAACCAACTACCCCAACATTCTTAAAAAAAGATGAACAATACAGCCAAAACAGCAGTAAAGTTGTTAAAATGTTTGATGATCTGCCATTGATCTGCTGTTAGCAATTCAATCCAAAATTTCCAAAATACAAGTGTGTAAATGCTTTAAAGGCGTACTCAAAAAGATGTTATAATTGCTGTTAAAAAATTAGATGTTATAATTGCTGTTAGGGACAGTGTAGCCTAGTGGGTAGAGCGTTGGGCTGGGAACCCAAAGGTTGGGGGTTTAAATCCAGGCTCTGCTA
>JAOTRQ010075663.1:0-11970 GCA_028565875.1 Hoplisoma paleatum
AGAGAGAGAGAGAGAGAGAGAGAGAGACCTTGAGGAAGCGCACTAAAGGAAAAAGTACAGCTGGTGAAGCTTTTCCAATGAAACGTTTTCATCTTTGACCTCGCTATGCTTGCATGTGTTGAATCTCATTGGAATGACTGTAACTTAATTGTAAAATTCTTTAAATCTTTGTTTGTTTTGCACTTTCACCTTTTTATCTCCGTTCTGTGTAGTCAGTTTGTCCTCTGCTGTTGGCGATGGACTTTATTCGACGATAGTATGCTCATGCCCGTTCCTTGCACAGCGCTTAAAGACCTCACCCACTTATAGTGGTACTAAGTGTAGCTTTATAAACATCATTTAAAAATCGGTTGCCTTTAAGTCTCTCGCCCCACCTCAGAAAAGTTTTATGTCTGCTTTGCCATTTCAATTTAAACAGCAACCTAGAACGTTCCTTTCAAGTATTTCTAGAACGGCTTATCAGCCAGTGTTGTTATTGATTTTTTAACTGTATTGTCTGAGTTAAGTGGACTGTCTGTCTTTTCTGTTACATGCCTTGGACTTTCAGACACAGCTGTCAATGAAGGGGTTGGAATGATCTCTTAAAACCTAGAGCCTTCTTAAATATAAGGAATTGTATAACTAGAGAAGAAAAGTTTTGTTCGTGCGTCATAGAAATTAAAAATTAATTATAGTTATTAGATAATTAAAGTCTTTCTCGGGTATAGATATAAAACACTGATGGCCAGACATAATCATTTTAATAGGATACTCAAGATATACTAATACAAAGTGGTCGTAATTCATTAAAACGACAAATTCTATAACATATCCTTGCATCTGATATGTGATTAATCTTAAAATAATTAATTAAAAGTAAAAAAAAATAAAAAAATTAATTGAAACTAATTATCTTACCTAAGTCAATTAAATCTCCCAGCAAGTCAGCAGACATCACATGGATGTCCATGAAACATCCAATAGTGATAAGAGCAGGATCGGGACTTTTTTCTAAACCTACAGTGGCCCTTGAATCCAGCTCAGCCTCTGTGGTTACGTTTGATTCATAGAACCTTTCCGACTGCCCCTGCAGTCAGCATGGCTCCAGATACCCATGATGACCAACCGATCCCAATGTTTTTCTCCAGTTCTAATTTGCGCACAGTTTAATTAGACAATAATCATCACTGCAGTTCCATTCATGGCGCCTCCACAGCAGGCGATTTATTTGTTTATTTTTGTATTCATGTGTTTCTTCTATAATAAGTTGACTGCAGAATTAATCGCTGCAAAAATAAAACATCAGGCGCTTGAGAAGCTCAGCTAAAATCGAGAAGAACAGCGACGTGTTGTGTGGAACCTCACGATCGGCTACCGCGGCATGTCAGACGGCGCAGCATGAAGTGTGTATTCTCATCAGATCAATCAGTCAAAACAGCTTGAATTATTTCTGTAATAGTCAGAATCAGCTGGAGTGGAGCCCAGTTGGAGATCAGAAATATGTCTCTTAAGTTGGCTATGAAATAAAAAATAAAATTACACAGTGAACTTTCTTTCTTTTCAGCATTTTCCTCTTTTATTTTGTTTGCACTGCTCATCTCGTCAAGCCTACAGATGTCAAACAAGTTCTTTACAAACTTTACAAACAAGTTAGATTCTAGATTCTTATTAGGGACAGTGTAGCCTAGTGGGTGGAGTGTTGGGCTATGAACCCAAAGGTTGTGGGTTTAAATCCAGGTTCTGCTATACAGCCACTAGCACAATAGCATGATTCCTTTCAACAAGTAGAGCTATTTAGGGAAAAAAAACTCTGTCCATTACTTTGGAGCCATTATTAGACATGCCTGGTTTAAAGATTTAAAGATATATGTGACTAAATTAAAGTATGACAAACAGCAATATCACTTTTGTTGTTGGATGTGTCATTGTTTTCTTTTGTGTGTGCTGGTGTCTCTTAGGTAGCTGCTAAACTTTGGCCTTGCTTGCCACTGACCTTTGATTGAGACGAAGTGTCTGATACTATGCGGTCAAACTGACAATATTTAACATGATTTATTGTATCAAAATTCTACAATAAGCAAGACTTTTAATTGTGGAAGTGGGAGTCATAATTTAGATCTTTAGCTGTGTAATTCTTTTAGTACATTAAAGTTAAGCTACGGTAAGTTCTTGGAAAGAATTTTAGATTCATGGTTTTTGGAGACATTTGAATTTGGCAGTTATAGAAATGCTCTGACAGTTGCCGGTTCGACCGATGGATTGGGATAAAACGGACCCCTGGATTGGGTTAAAATGTGTGGGACAATTTCTGTGTGTAATGCACAACACTGAAGAGTAAAACAGTGAGGAAAATCCTCTAAGAATAGCTACATGTGGAGCTTTCAGACTTGATTTAACATTATACAAATGCAGATTTATCTCATTCTTCACACTGTGATGACGATTTATTACATCACTCAAGCCAAACACAGAATAAAGTGATTTGTTATTTTACATCTTCAGGATAAAGCAGGTCACTTTATCCAAAGCAACCTAGGTTACAATACAGTAAACAGTCTGTGAAGGTTCATGCTCCAAGACCCAGCAGCAGGTACGTGGCAGTAGTGGGGCTTAAACCAGTAACTTTCTGATTGGTAGTCTAGTACTGTAACCAATCGGCTATGCTTTATCAGTTTTCATGTGAGCCAAATAGATGCGTATAATATCCTTAAAGGCTTTGGGTTTTTCAGGTTTAAGTCAGGAGGTCTCTGCCCCAACCACCGAGATTTCTAAACTGTAGCCACAAGATAAACTGTAAAATTTATACAGTTACTTACATAACTATACTTTTCATTTTCTTTTAAAAATTAGGAAAAAAAAAACATTTCCATGGAAGTGTGCGTTTTATTATGAAGTGCTTTAATAATATAATTCACCCAGTTTAAAAGTAGATTTACTAAAGCGGGTTTTAGAAGTTATTTTAAGAATTTTCTTCCTGTCATAGACACAGATGCTAAGATTCTCAGCAAGACGTCACTGTGCTAATTGATTTTTCTAAATTTCGTCTTTCTTCACATTACTCACACCTCACAATGTTCAACCTTGATGAATCAGAACATATTGAATAGCACGGTATGTATAGTGTCCTGATTGTCACAGGGTTTCTTTATTTTAATCAGGCTACACATTGGCATACACATTGTCTGTAGTGGTGCCCTGATGTTTCTACTTTTTGTTTGTTCTGTGTTCAATATTAATAAACAAGCTTTCTCATTTGATCTCATGACACATCTCATTTTAATACAAACTGAATAATGTTTTGTCTGATAACCCGGCCTCCACAATCAACTGACCTAAACCCAGTTGAGATGATTAGAAATTAGTTGGACTACAGAGTCAAGGCGAAGTAGTCAACAGGTTCTAAGCGCCTATGAGAACTTCAAGACTGTTGGAAAAGCAGTTCAGTGTTTGGTTTTCCTTCATAAAGCATTTTTCTCTTGAAAGGTCTGTTTTGAATCAATGGTGATTGAATACAAGTAGAATAAGAAGGTCTTATTGACATTGTGCTGTCTGCATCTTAATAGCTTTCATCCACGTATTCTCTGTTTTTAGCTTTCACTTTCCTAGCATTCTATTTTAACAAAACATGTTGATGTTGGGGTGTAGATAAGGCAGCAGAAATAATCACTTTCAGAGCAGGTCAGGATAAAATATTACTCAGATCATAATGGAGAGATATTTTTAAACCAGACCTTCAGGACTAGATGCCAGAATATAAAAGAATCCAGAGTTAAGAAGGCCCAACACAATGAACTAAACTTTTTATAAAAAAAAACAATGTATATAATAAAGTATGTTTAAATTCATTAAAAATATTCTGCTCTTGTTTGGGCCATGTTTCAGGTGGTGGCATTTGTCATACCACAAAACCACTTACCCTTGACAATAGCTTTCATTGGCCCAAGAGCCAATTAGGTGACAAAAACCACAGCCTTAATGAGAGTTTGCTAATAAAAGCTCTGAAGCACCAGAGTCATCATTAACTTGAACTAGCAAAAATATGCCATGCAAACAGTCCGTTAATTGGTGTCGTCGCCTTACAGTTGGAAAAATAATTGTCACAGAAAAGAATAGAAAACTAGATAACATTTTGTCATTGTAGTTATCTCTCAACACAGTAGTCCAGCAGCAATAATAAAATAATAGAAATTATTATTATTATTAAAATAATTGTATTGATTGCAAAGTAATAATAATAATAATAATAATAATAATACATTTTATTTGCCGGCGCCTTTCAAGACACTCAAGGTCACCTTACATCCAAAAAAATCCATGAAGTACATACATCGGGCAGTACGTATTTAAGAATAGCAGCTGAGTAAAGTAAATTAGAATAGAAAATAAAAGCAAGATAAAAAAATAGCAGCTAAGTTAGGTAAAATAGAATAGGAACTATGAGCAAGAATGTTCACACCAAACACCAAAAGAATGTTCACACCCGAACTTACTGTATTATAATATTCAATTTTCTAAAAATTATATAGTTAATGTCTTTAAATAAACATTCTGCATGTTTATATAACACTATGTTTACATATGTGATTTGTTCCCAGTTGGCGTGTATTTTCCTAATTTCTTTGTGCCTAAAATTATTAGTAAGAAATGATTATTCCTGATAAACTTTGCTTTCGCACAATGATATTTTCACATGTATTTATTTTTCTACATTTATTTCTGTCAACAGATTATGAGACGTTTCAGAACTGTGAGAACTATCAATAGGTTTTTAGAGAGGTCTAGAATTTCAACCGAACAGAAAATGAAAGTTCATCAGCGTACTTTGGCGATCAAAATAAACGGTGGACACCTCATTTCACGTGTGAGCGCTGCAAAGCTTTCAGATACATCCAGGATCCTTTTCCCATAGCTGTCTGAGGCAAAGGTCAAAGGTCTAGTCACATGGTTGGACCACTAATATACCACAAATAAAAATCATAGAGTCCAGCGAATTTCACAAGAAGCTGAATGTGGCTTGGAATTGTTTCGTCTCAATGGTTCACAGGTTCCTCGGTAATCACAAGGATAAAAGTGCTTTAATCAGGACACTATGACATAATGAACACTATTACCAAAGATAGTATAATGAGAGCATTATGGGAGATTATATTTGATTACTGGATCAATAAAGTCATTTATAGAAAAGTTGTAAATCTTAAAAAAAACACATTTGCACTGTATATACTGTTCTTAATAACTGAATGTTTCATATTAGGTTTCACAATCGTACATTTGTAGTCCAAGTTGATAGTTTTTCTGATAAAACTCAAGCAAAGTTCAAATTTCAAGTTTTATCTTGATAACTAGTGTAGACCATAGACCAATGTTAATGATTTTTAACATTATGTGTGGAATTTAACAGTTATAACTTCGTAAAAAAATGGCTACATTGTGTAATGACATTTTTAATGACATTTTAATTATATGTTTTCAATGTTCTGCCAACTGTGGGCTTTAAGCTAATTAAGAAAGAACTTTATTGATCCCTTCAGGGGGTTCCTTCAGAGAAATTAGGATTTAACATTAGTACACACAAAAACAGGTAAATAAGCAAGAGTAATAGTAAGTAATAGTTAGGGACATAGATGGTAGTTTATTATAAACAGTAAAAATAATGATAATGAAGATAGTAATGAGGTAAACATAACATACAGATTAAAACATAGGATAATCTTGTACACACGTCTAATTTGGTAGTTTTGGTCCCCGGATCATGTTTGTATGTTCTCCCCGTGTTTGTTGCGGGTTTACTCTGGGTACTCTGGTTTCCTCTCACAGTCCAAAACATGCACTAAGTAGATTGGAGATGTGAAATTTTCTTGTAGATACACAAAATCTCTTAAGCACTCTGGGATGTACAAAGACCTGGCAACCTACTTCGTAAAACACTTGCAAAGAAACTCAGTGGATCGGTAGCTGTTTACAGAACAGCCAAGTGTCTGACACGTCTAGAAACGGGTAAAAACAAACTAATAAAACTAGTGTTTAAGCCTTATGCATTCCAACAGGTGTTGGAGTTATTTTATCTATGAAAATTATCATTTTTGAAGAAAAGCCATTTTCCGGAGCACCAATGTACACATAGTAAAGTCTAAAGACAAAAAAAAACCTCCAGTGGGTGTTCTCTGGGAGGTCTCTGACCAATATATATTGAAAGGTCTTTAAAGAATAAAATAGATGATGATCTAATGGCAAATTTTAGAAATTCTATATAGAATTGTATAAAAAATTTGAGTGAATCAGTTTTAAGCTTAAGCTTAGTTTTTACTAATAATGGCAGCCACTACTTCCCTTTGTTTGAAAGCTGATTTTCTTTGCTTGTGACCCTTTTCTTTAATCTTCCTCATATCTGTTGCACATACTCTTACACACCACATTGCTTGTGCCCTCCAGCAGCAGATAGCCGAGCTGCTAATAGGGGGTTATTTTTAGCAGGTGGGTGAGGTGTGGGTCTCTATGATGGATGGAGGTGATGTTTTACCCCTCTATTTCCCCCCTCTCTCGCTCTCTCCCTCATTTGGAGAATGATTTTGCGGTCAAGGAGACTAAAAGACAGACCCATGCAGGTGCGTTCGGACATACACGCGTCACCCATTAGGATTTTTTGACCAGATATTGTTCATATATAGAAAAGCAGTTAAATGTAGAATATGAATTTAACACCATCTAAAATATACTTTAACTGAATTGTAACGTTTATATTGTACAATACTAGAACCTCGATTTAATAAACTAAAAGAAGGGTGAAACTGGTCCAGAAAATACGATTTGTTCAAATTTTATCATTACATTTTGATTTTAAATTACACTTTCAATTTCGATTCAAATTTACACTGAACAAAATTATAAACACAACACTCGTTGCTCTTTTCTTTGAAATTTAATTTACATTTGGGTCTAAATCTGTGTTAGTGAGCTTCTCCTTTGCTGTGATAATCCATCCAATCTGGTGTAGCATTTCAAGATGCTGATTGGACGCAATGATTATTGCACATTTGTATTTTGGACTGGACACAATAAAAGGCCACATTCAAAAGTGCAATATTGTCACAAAGCACAATGCCACCGATGTTGCAAGTTTTGAGGGAGCATGAGGACTATTTGCTACTTTATTTACAGAAGCATTAGTGGATTAATACCGGGTAATAAAGTCTGAACATCTGGCAGCAATTGTGCAAGATTAAGTTGTGCTCAGGAATTTGTTAAAGACTCATGTGTATATGGAACACTTATAATTCATTAATGCTTATTATAAACCTGCTTTAAATAGTCTACAGATGAATGTAATCATAGGTGCACAAAACTGACCCTGAACACAGTCCAGTCCTGTTCCATTAAGTCTTTATTGTTGACCTCTATCACGTGTACTGACAGATGTGTGGTTCATTAACTGTCCATTATGCTAAATGTTCTATTGACATTCACTTAACTGCCTTGCCTTTTGAATTAGAGAATATTTAGAACCATGCATTATTATAAATATGTTGTCATTTTCATCGGGTAAGGACAATTAAAATATTGCAATCACATACCTATAAAATACTCATAGTGAAATGTTTATATATATATATATATATATAAATTGCTGTCATCACAGAAGTGTAGATTAACTTCCACTCCATTTCCATCATGACCAGGTCCTGTTTTTTGGACTTTTTTTGCTTGCAATAACAGATCTGGAACGATTGATCATTTGACCACTTTGTGATGGTCCATCATAGATTCCCTAGAGCCCAGAGAAGTAAATATCGTTTTTGGATTATGCTAACATAAGGTTTGTTTTGGACTCTGTATTGTAATGCTTGATAGAAGTTAAGGTATTTGTGTTTGTGTGTGGATGGATGCATGTCAGTCTGTCCGTCACAGTCAGTGGTATTGATGGTTTAGTGTTTAAGGTTCAGGGATAGAGAGCAAAAGGTTGTTGGGTCAAGTCTCACTATAACTTGCTGCTGTTGGGCCACCGAGCAAGGTTCTTGGCCTTCAATTTCACAAAATGATGTCTTATTGTAATTGTAAGTTGAATAAAAGGCATCGGCTAAGTGCTGAAAAGTCACAATGTCACAGTCATTCAGTCACAGATTCAGTCTGTCTGTCACAGTCAGTCACAGATTCAGTCAGTCTGTCTGTCAGTCACAGATTCAGTCAGTCAGTCTGTCATAGATTCAATCTGTCTTTCTGTCAGCCACAGTCAGTCACAGATTCAGTCAGTCAGTCAGTAAGTCACAGTCAGTCTCAGTATGTCAGTCAGTAAGTCAGTCACAGTATCAGTCAGTCTGTCTACACTACCAGTCCTTGTTACCTGATAACAGAAATTAACTTTTGATCTGCATGACAAAAATGTACCTCAATCATTCCACAGTCACAGACTCCCTACATACTGACACAAGGCTTTGGTGTTCACCTGGGATTCTGTGGTTAAAAGCACTAAATTATTTGTTGTATCCCCGGAGTAACACCTGTCACATCAAGTTGAACAAAATAACTGAGCCATGGAGAGTCACCGTCATGGACCGCTCAAATAACAGTGATCAGTCTGATATTATTACATGATAAAAAAGTGGACACTCACTTCTTTAAAAGCTGCAGCATTGGAAAGAGGACTTGCTTGTTTTAAATATGTTAGAGTATGGGCCAGTTTAGCATTGAATTGTTGGACATTCTATACAGCATTGCACAACATATGGCCCGGGGGTCAAACACAACCAAGCACGACTTTCAATCTCACCTGCTAAATCGAAAAGCAATAATAAAATGTTTTTATTAAAAATAACCAGTGGTGTAAATAAGGCTGCACTTTCTAGACGTCACCAAACAAATCGTTGTCTGCGTTCTAAATTTGGCAGGTTTTCATAGTGGATGAAACTCATGACATTAATAACTTGGTATCATGAGAAAAATACTTTAATATCTCTCAGTATTTACGAATAGATTGTGTATATGAATAAATATAATTCTGTTCCACTGACAGATCTGTAAAAATAATTGTGTATATGTTAGTGTTCTAGATTTTCAATGGCTGTAAGGCACATAGCAAGAACCACAAAATACACACACACACACGTTTGGAAAATACTTAGGGATGTAACGATACACTTCCCATGATGCAATATGATTCTCGTTTCATGGTTCATAATACAATTTTGAAACCAAGTTAAATTAAAGACAACTCAACAAAGTTACAACATACAATAAAAAACTATATTTGGAATGAGGTACAATTTATTTATCTACATAATGCATTTTAATCTCTGTGGTTGGTACATTAATGCTTTGTAGAGAAACAGAACAAAGTATCAGTTGCCTCTGCTCTTGAAAGAAATGGATCGATCCTAAATGAACATTAATTGAATCTTTTTTATTAGTAAAAGTCAAAGTATAGCACTGTTGCATCACAACAAGAAGGTCACAGGTTTGATCCTCTGGTGAGTTTGTACGTTCTTATTTTGTATCTGCCCGAGTTCTCCTCTTATGTATCTGTGGTATATTTTATTCATCTAAATAATAAATGCGCTTTTATTTTGGTGGTAGGTACAAACTATGCCAAAAATGCTGAATTCACGTTTTTTTTTAAGTGACAGTACCCGTACTCTTCGCCCTTTACATATAGCACCGTCACATCATAGCAAGATTGTTCTGTTCCTCATCGTGTCTGTGCGGTTAACTTTGAATGTTATATAACATAAAGTAAGAACATTTGGAATGTTTTCATCAGAGCTATGAATAAGTGATTCAAATCATTCCCATCATAACTGACTTATGGTTTATCGTTCCATCCTCAGAAGTACCAGTTTATGTTTCAGCCTATCAGTTTCTATTTGCATGAGTCCATATAGACTCGGTTATTTGACATAGCCCTGAGCCCATGTTTGAAATATACATAAAAAATGTATTTATGTCCAGAAATGTATGAAGACATGAAGCTATTCTCCCCCAATTTTGGAGGCAAGCCGTAAAGCATTTTACCTCCCATCTGTGCTGAAATAAATGTGTACTAACACGGCTTTTTCAGGCGGTTGTGAACCATTTCTCAACAGCTGAATTGTACCAACTGCTCGCTGTCAGTCTCTGGAATGCCTTATTAATAGACTATTTCTTGCTCTTCTCGGCTGTGGGAATTCAACATGACAAACCTCACACTCCGTCTACTCCTATAATTAAGAGTCGAGGGTTGTTTAAAGAAACCTTTGTTCGGGATGCCTCGCATCACATCCGATTTAACTGTTTTTGTGTTGTCGCCACGATTAGTTGACTATAAAGCATTTCTGTTTAACTACAGTTCTTAATTCTTCAATTCATTTTTGTGCTTTTATTTTTAATAAATAATGGCATCTTTTTTGTCATAGTAGTGAAAGTATAGGGCTGTTGCCTCACAGCATGAAGGTTCTGGTTTGGACCCCCAGGTCGGTTGGGTCGATTCCTATCTGTGTTAGTCTTGGTTTATTGTTTCTGCAAAAACAAGTCTAAACAAGCAGAATAGTTAATAGGAGACGCTGAATTGTTTTGTAGGTACTTAGCCCGGGTAAGTAGAGATGCCAAATCATTCAGCTCTCAGTATGATGTGCTGATCATGAACGAGTTCATAGAATCTTATTATTTTTAAATGTAAGAACTCTTATATACAATCAGATTTGAATAATGAAAGTGGGAAAGGTTGTTAATAATCTGACCATGTAGTTTGAATGACCGTTATTGGCTGAGGGATTGTACTTGTATGATATCTTCACTTTCTTAAATCAGACATGATTAATTTTCTTTATGTGTACTCATTTTCTGTTTAAACCGTGCATGGCCTGATTGTTTGTTTTCCGATGTCGCCAACGGCAGACGGCATTAAGCTATTAGCCATGCACGTGCCAACTCTTCCACTTCCTTCTGACTTCCTCACAGGGTCTTCCGCTCTAACCTGAATACTAGATCTGGCTATTTATAGCAGACTTGATACGATCCCCACAGGAGGGTCCTTGCTGGAGAGGTAATTGTATGTCTCATTGCTTCCTTTTCTTTTCCCTTCTCACGACCCGACTCTGGCAGTTTGTCTCAGGCGTATTTATCTATTCCACATGCTCTTGATAGACTGTAACTGACCTGTGAGCAATTAACACTGCTTTATAATTGGTGAGCACCTACAAAGTTGAGGCGGGCAGCATCCGGCCGTTTATCGAGCAAGCTTCCATGTACCTGTTATGTAATAATTCTTAAGAACAGATAAAATCCATTTTATAACACCTTTTAAAATCTGATTTACTAAATTTGTAACAAAAGTGAGGTATACGAGGGAAGTGTCTGGAAGGTGCTGGGATGAGAAATGAGCAGGAGCGTCAGGAAGATCGAGGTTTGAGATAATTAGAGGAGGAGGAAAGATAATTACAGGAATGGCAGGAGCAAAGTGAAATCAGGAGGTGGTCCAGGCCCCAGGTTTTATTAATAATTGAACTTCTGGCTTAGTTCTTTGCTGTTCCTCTCATGGCATCTCCAGATTACATTTGCTTTGTTAAAAACATTTATTTCCAGTGCTTAAATCCCCAGAATAATCAGAGATTACCAGCATTTTCTCTTCTTACTGACCGAGCAGACGATTACTTCTCTTTCTTGACAGGAGTCCCAGCTTAATAATCATATCTAAACGAAAATCTTCTTTCAGTGACTGTGCGTGTTACATGGTACATAAAAGAAGCATGACGTGTCAGCAACAATCTTGCGAAAACTTACCAGACCAAATCTTGGTAAATATGTTGGACCTCCAATGCGCAGAAGAGAACAGAAGTCACATGACCTGTCCTAACATACAAAGCCAGTATTCACCAGCCAACATTTTCTTTGCCTGTGTCATCTCAACACGGTTGCTTAAGTCCTTGGGACTTTAACAATTTTTTTCTATATATATTAGGGCTGTCCGCAAATAATCGATTATTCGTTGGTCGACCAAAAAAATTACTAGTCGGCCAAATTCCA
>JAOTRQ010075674.1:0-11969 GCA_028565875.1 Hoplisoma paleatum
CACACACACACACACACACACACACACACACACACACACACACACACACACACACACACACACACACACTAATAAATGAACGGGCCTGCTGTAGTTTAGATTTAGAATGATTTTTTACACACAGCAAAATGTTTTGACACACACAATAGGGGGCACAAGTGAGCCCCATGCCATTTTAGTCATTACCGGTCCACTAACCACAAGACGGTAATTATCTACCATACTTATTTATACTTTTATTGGTTTTAATATTCTCTTTATTTATGATCTCGTTAGTTGATAATGATTAATACAGTTACCATTACAAACAATTACTGTTTCATTCATTTATGTTATGTAGAGGAATGAGTTGCAGTGTTAAGCTACAGCGTTTAGTTTCACTTATTCCACGACACAGATGTTTGACGTACATTAACGAGTAACACGACCAGCAGATTCTTCCATTCATGACCTCATAATTCACACTTCGGTGTAACCGACGTGGAGCCTCAATCCAATTCATGACTATCCATCTCGCTCAAGACGCCGACTTCCTCCTCCGCTTCCTCCGTCAGGCAGGTCTGAGCGATGGCGCCGGTCACGACGTACGGATCACAGTTGGCAGCAGGCCGGCGGTCCTCCAAATATCCACATTTGTTCTGGTCCACGTGGATGGGGATGCGGATGCTGGCGGCGCGGCTGCTGACCGCCGCTGTGAACTGGTGGATGTTAGACGTCTCGCAGAGGCCGGTGAGTCTTCGTCTGTTGTCTCGTCCTCCGTGTGGATCAGAGACGCCGATGTGCTGGGTGTGACGAACACGTAGTTTCTCGATGGCTTCCTCTATATGTCTGGAATATCAGAATAGACAAACGTATCTATCTATAGACAGTTTATCCATCCATACATCTAATGTGCTTACATTATTCCCCCTGCAGTCCGGGTGGCGTCGGTGCTAAAGTTGGTGTGGCAGCCTGCGCCGTTCCAGCTACCCGACATGGGTTTGGGGTCCAGAGACGCAACCAGACCAAAGTCCTCACACACACGGTGTAACAGGAAACGCGCCATCCACAGGTGATCTCCAATCTCAACGCCCTCACACGGTCCCACCTGGAATTCCCACTTTAAAACACGAGAGCAAACTTCAGGATCACGAGAGAACACACTGACGGTTCATCGTGTGTTTACAACAACACATCAACAACACTTCAGGAACACTACACTCAAAAATATACAAACTGAGCGCTGTATAAAAGGTCCATGTTTGGGGGGGGGGGGGGTTTACCTGTGAGGGCATGACTTCTCCGTTGGCACCGAAGATTTTGATCCCGGCATACAGACAGGCTTTATAGTGACACTCCATGATCGCCCGACCGTATGCCCTGTCTGCACCCACTGCGCAGTAATACGGACCTGAGAAGAATGTTTATGCCTTAACACACACAATACATGCGGGGCTGAGTAGACCTGTGTACTTGTGTCTGATCACGTGCACCAAAATTCTACACCCATGTTGGGGTGTCACTAATATACCCATAATCTGTATAGAGGACTGTATAGAATGGGTTGTGTGTGTGTGTGTGTTGGAGGGGATGAATACTTTTTCTCAGACAGTAGACTGTACCTGCATTCACTGTAGCACACATTCTCTTTGTAAAATTCCTATTTCAAAAATAAACAGGCGCCTATAGGGAGGGAATAATAATTACAAAATCGGGCGTAGCGGGTCAGGGGTCACCGGGGTGGATGAAGAACGGGACGGGACTTCAGATAAGCTGATATGTGAGTCTCGAGGCAGATGAGTGAATACTTTTGGTAATACTTTTGGCAAATTTAGTGCTTGTTTGGTCATATTGTGCACGTGCCACCTCTTCACACAGACCCAGTACCCAGTTTAGGCCCCGTGTTCGAACCCACGGACGTTATTCTGTACCCTGTGGTTTAGGGTAACCGTTTGATGGCCAGGCGTACGGACGTCCGTCTGTCCCCATCAGTGTGTATTCCTGCTCGATTCCGAAGAGCGCGCCAAACTCCTTCACTTTCTCCATGATTGTTTTACAGGCACGTCGATGGTTCGTTTCTGTTACACAAAACAAAAAGATTTAATATCATAAACAAAGTAGATTCGATTGTAAATACGAGTTTATTAATAATCAGTATTAATAAGATGCTTCACATTAACCACGTCTGTCCTGGCCAGGTCTGGCATTTTAATATAGAATGTAAAATATATATAAATGTTTCTCTATTGTGGTTCCTTAAAAAAGGCTTTTAAATAGGAACGACAACCACTGAGTGTGGATCATTTGTTTATATACAAATTAAATCAAATCTAATTTCAGGTTTTATTTATCAGGTACAGAATCATAAACGACACAAGCAGCAGTAAAATACTTTCATAACTGCTCAGACGCTCCGAATGAAAAAGTTTTTACACCAGAATTAAATTGAAATAGAGATTTAAGATTGTAAACAAGATAAGCTTCGTGGTTCGGGACGGTCGTCTGATAGCAAGAAGTCCCGGGTTCGATTCCCCGAGGACTTTCTGTGTGATGCCTCTCTTCATGTCCGCGCGGGTTTACTCCGGGTACTCCGGTTTCCTCCCACGGCCCAAAAACATTCACAAAGGGCAAAGTGAAGAGACTAAATTGTCCATGAGTGTGTTTGATGTGACTCGTGGATGGTTTGAAACTCGTTTGTGATGAACGAATGAGCGTTCGTTGTCATGGATACGAGCCGGAGTTTAAAACCATGACGTTAAAACGCTCGATAAATTTATCAAATTCAATAAAGCTAAAAATAAACATCGTATAAAAGTGTCCAAAGTGTCCAAAGAAGTGTCTAAAAGTGTCCAAGTGATGATAAAGTGTTTAAATAGTAATAAAGTGATAATAAAGTGTAGATTTGTACCTGCAGCTTTATGATCGGGGTCGAGAACCTCACACAGCACCAGTTTGTTCGGATCCAGAATGAACGGATCTCTGAATAAACAAACTGGTGTGAGGATCAAATCACTGCATGTCGTTTGTGCTTGGTAGGTACTGGATCCATCAAAATTCCACTCCGGAACATCTACCAAACAACAACAAATAAACAAACAACAACAGATTAAATCCACAAAACATCCGGTTTCATTTCTCTAACTTATTAAAAGCAACGTTCTCTAAAGTGTAAAAAAGATAAATAAATAAACTACGTTAAATTAATCGCCTACAATACAATAAAATAAAATACAATTTAGAAGCTGTAAGCTTTTAATGCCGTTATTATTTTAAAAATAAAATCATATATGACCTGTCGGGTGGAACAGATTCATGTTATACCGTCTATGCTGTTAGGTTCGGAGTCCAGGGTTCGAGTCTTGCAGCGCATGTTCTCTCCAGAACCGTCGATCCACACGTATGTAACCTGACACAGTTCCCCTTGTGGAAGGTGCCGGTAGTGCGTGCAAACCGTCTGATCGAGTGTAAAGTTTGTAGGCATGATGGACGACATGGAACCTGCAACTGAAGTGAATTAGAATCGGATTATTAACAACATCAGTTACTTCAATCCAACTTAATAAAGTCCTTTTCATTAAATGTAATGTCATATGAGACATAAGAATGAGACACGACATAACAGAGGAGTTATAAAGCAAACATCGGACAGAAAGAAACTGATAAAAAGATTTGTTTATATCCTACAGAGTCGTATATGGTACAGTCTTTATAACTGCTCACAACGTCAGGAAAAAGTCTGACACCAACATTTAATTAAAATAGAAAATTAAGAATTTAAAAAAGTGAACATGTATGTAACTCAGAATGTAAACAACGGAAGCACAATTTAGTATTTATGTAAACAAGTAAACACTTCTAAGGCTAAAAATAAAATTAGAATATACCTATAAGACACACACACACACACACACACACACACACACACACACAGATATTAATAATACGTGATAATAAAGTGATAAAAGTTCAAATAGCAATAAAGTGATTATAAAGTGACCACCTGTGCACCCGTTGGGCCCTTGAAGAAGGTCCCTGACCCTCAGCTGACTACTGAGTCTAAAAAACCCTGTTCAAGTTTGTCCTAAAGTGGATAAATTTGTGTGCAACATAATGTTAACTGTTCTCGTTCCAAAAGAATGAATACTACAGTAAGATATAAAGGTTATTGTTTACACACGGATACTTACTGAAGAACGATGATGTGAAGTTCAGTTGAACCTGCTGGCTCACTTCAGTGATCTGATTACAGTTTCTACATCCTGCATTTATATGTCGTCTGATGCATGAATGAACAAAACGACTCCGGCTTCCTTAGATGTTGTTTAGGTGTTTAGGACTCGTATGATTGATAAACACCGTTCATGTTTAATACTGTTGTTTTTCGGATTTCATTTGTCCGGACTGGAACTGAAAAAAAGGACTTTTTACATCATAAATGTGAATATAAGTTTGTAAATGGATACGGAATAAAGATGTAAATGGCATCGAATTGTAATTGTTTAGGGATTTTTGAACTCACTGATGCGAACGACCATCAGCCCGGAAAAACAAACGAGTGTAATTTGCTGAGGCCCGGTGATCCTCAGCATCCAGGATCTAATCACATGTTAAACTGAGAGCCACTGGTGCTGATGAGACTCTAATGGATGCTGTTTATGCCTCAAAGGGCCCAAACGCTGCTCATTAAGTCGTTCAGCGAGCGGTAAATAATCATCGAAGCGCTGATGGAGGAATCAGCACACGGTCCGAGGATGAACGGTGTCCTTACAGATCAGATTTTGTGCAGCGTCTTTGTTTCCTTTGCTAACAGGAAACGTTCCGACAACTCTCATTAACGTTCATGTGAAGTTCTACTAATGTTAGGAGCAAACACTCTCACTGGAACGTTAGTAGAGCGTTCTTTAAACGTTACGTGACCTTGTATTGTGATCGGTTGTCGGATGAGTTTCACCAGGTTCGTACGGAAATACTAGTTCTCTTTTAGCATCTGATTTCCTCATCATGTCTTTTAATGTCTCATAATGTCTTATCATGTCTCATAATGTCTTATCATGTCTCATAATGTCTTATCATGTCTCATAATGTCTGATCATGTCTCATAATGTCTGATCATGTCTCATAATGTCTGATCATGTCTCATAATGTCTGATCAGGTCTCATAATGTCTGATCAGGTGTCATCAGGTTCTGATTGCTACGTCTGAATGAGGAGTTTCTGAACATTCTGGGCCTCTTTCGAATGAATCAGGTAATATTTAGAATGCAGTGATTGGACCTTCATGTAAAGATGATCCAGGTCCCTGTTCTCTCCTTCCTGCTCTCGGCTTGTTTAACACGGTGCTTTCGGTATGTTGGTCCTGGATTCTGTAAAAAAAAAAAGTCCAGTAGACAAAGAGCTACTGTATATAAAGAAATCAAACGTGACTCGTATTAATTTGAATGTTTTGGTATTTATTCACACACACACACACACACACACACACACACACACACACACACACACACACACACACAAACACACACACACACGATAAAAGACACACAGTGTTTACACATTTATAACATGTTTTATCGTTTCTACATGATATAGTGACACAGATAAACGTTCCATTGCAGTCCTGGTGACGTTTAGTGTCGTTTACTGAACGTGATCATCTAACATTCGGCCTCCGGAGCTTCAAACCTTCCTGACTATGCGACCAGTCTTCTTCCATTCCTGTCTGTCTGTCCGGACGGATTTACTGCTGACCCTCCACTTCCCGTTGCAGATCCGAGAACTGAGGTGAGACAGAAAGAACCAAATGATCAATAATGTGTGTGTGTGTGTTTCAGTTCCCTGCAACAGCCTGGCAACCTGTTAAGGTGTTTAGTGTGTGTATGTGTTTCAGTTCCCTGCAACAGCCTGGTAACCTGTCTAAGTGTTTAGTGTGTGTGTGTGTGTTTGTGTGTTTCAGTTCCCTGCAACAGCCTGGTAACCTGTCTAAGTGTTTAGTGTGTATGTGTGTGTATTTGTGTGTTTCAGTTCCCTGCAACAGCCTGGCAACCTGTTAAGGTGTTTAGTGTGTGTGTGTGTTTGTGTGTTTCAGTTCCCTGCAACAGCCTGGCAACCTGTTAAGGTGTTTAGTGTGTGTGTCTGTCTCATCATGACCTTAAATAAGATGAAGTGCTGCTGACATTAGATGATGGATGAGTGCATGTAAATTATCACTAACGTTCATTTGTTTTTTAAAGTTTCATATTTTTTACAGCCTGGAGGGGAGTTGTGAGTCACCTGGTTGTTGTATTGTTGTACATTTGTTTAGCGTGTGTATCAACTATTCTGTTATATTCTAAATTAAAAACTACTATTGTGTGATTATTATTGACTGTTTACGTGACGCAGGACTGCTGATAAAAATCAGACATTAAAATGAGTTCATTCTGACACTTGTAACTTAAGTTGTAGCACTTTTCCACAAGTACACACTTGATGTGCATTAAAAATAAGCACAATTCCAGACACAATAATCCCTGTGCTCAGTAATCCTCACCTGGAGCGCCACGTCAGTGTGGCACGCTTGTGCGGTTTGGACGCTTGTGCCCGATACTCCACGAGTCCACAGACCAGCTCATGAGCTATCAACACGTACAGGAGGAAGATGAGCACGCCGGGTTCCATCCCTCAGACAGCAGCGTATAAGAAGCGGTTCAGAAGAGATGATGGATGCTTCTCCATCTCGAACCTGCAGCCTCCTGGTCAGCAGGACACGCCCGTCTCGTCCCGCGCTGGACGTCTTGTTCTGGCTTTAATCCCGTCTCATCGTGAACTGCGGCGTGGTCTGACGAGCCTAGACGAATGGAGCGCGGGGGCGTTGCCGTGGAGACCTCACAGTTGCTAAGGGTGTCGCTATGCACTTTTTTTCCCTTCTCCACAGCATCTTCTCGACTGTGAGAGATTTCTGATCATGCAGATTTGTGCTGGTCCAGATGTGTGTTAACAGCTGGATGATGTCAGACAAAAAACTAAATAAAACTAAAAATAAATAAATAAATCGAACACATTCATCTGTAAAGACGAGTTCATGCACGGATCAGCTGTTCTTTTTATATTTTTATAATCCCTCAATCAAACATTCCAAAAGATTTGACTAATGATCGAGTCCCAGACTCCCTGCACAAAGTAAATAAACAAATGATTACCCAGAAATGCCACAACAAACAAAACAAACAACAAACAAAATTACCCATGCCACAACAAACAAACGCTCGAAAGAACAATTTAATGAAATTCGTACATTATAATTAAAAAAATATTACAAACACATTCTTTGACATTATTATATTTGATATTATATTATGACATCACAAACGAGGCCTCATGAAGTCTCTCGCTCGTTCACCACACCCTCACCGCCCTGCAAAACAACAACATCACCGTTCAGGTCTTTTAATAAACATCTTTAACACAAATCCAGCCGGGTGACTCACGTGAGACGTGATAAGCGGCGGTAAATCCACCCGATCCTGCAGAAACAAGAATTACGTCAAAATAAAAATCAGATCAAAAACACCTCCAGTTATCGGACATCACGTTCAAAATGAGAACGTGTGTATAAATAAAGGCAAATAAAAACAGAAAAGGTAGAAACACCAGTGTGTGTGTGTGTGTGTGTGTGTGTGTGTGTGTGTGTGTTAGACGTGTTTAGGTTAGTCAGAGTCACGAAGGACACGATTCACCTGCTGCTAAAATAAATAAATAAATAGCACTAATCCTACAATGTTTAATATGGTTATATTATATAATATTAGAATTTATAATATATAACATATATATTATCATATTGTTTACACATATTATAACACATATAGTTTACCACACTGTTTACCATATTGTTTACACATAACACATACTGTTTACCACAATGTTTATTGTTTACCATATTGTGTACACATAACACACAATTGTCTACAATATACTGTAGACGTCTGGAATAAATTGTATTTCATTGTTTTAAATGTGTCCGATGAGCTACATTTATTTTGATATAGATTCTATATTTTAAAAAATAAAGCTTCTATTATTTACTCCCTCGTGGATTAATTTAATGGTCGAAGACAAAAATGCGGCTAAATAATAATAAAATAACTAAGAGATGAAATGAGTTTGGAAACGTTTTTGTTTACCTTTTAACTGAAGTTGTCGAGGAAACACTCGTCGTATCACTCAGCGAGCGATAAATTGGCGCCATATAGTGCCTAATTGAAGCTTAATTGAGATGTGAGTAGCAACTGGAAGCCGGCGCTCACTACTGCCCCCTAGTGTGTGTAAATGTGTGTTTCACCGCATGGATCGTGTGTAAAAGAGCTCAGTGGTGAAAAGAGTTTTCTAAACTCAGCCCGTGTGTTATTCACGTACCCGCTGGTCAGAATGTTTTGCTTGTACATTTGGAACGAACACAGCAGGGACTCACCAGCTCACGAGGTTCGTACAGGGTGTTAACAAAACCCGAATCTTCGAAGCCTCCGGACGATGAGCGACTCTGAGCGCCGGACTTTTCCCGCTTCCTCAGATAGACGTAAACCAACACAGCCAGCGTCAGCATCAGGAGAACGGCTACGACCGCCGAGGCAGCGATCGCGCCGCCGTCGTTCCGTGACTTTAAATCTGTCAGACGGGTCGTTTCAAACATTTCCATTAAAACTTAAACTTCAGGAAAATTAAATGTGCACAATTTAAATGAATCTGACCGACGTGCTTTTAAAAAACACAGAAATAAAACCTCACAAAGTCAACACGCACTAGGGGGCAGTAATGAGCACACATGAATAAATAAGATTAACACAACATTATAGATGGATGGATAAACATTATGCTCCCGCTCCACCCCGTGGACAAGGAGAGTTTATGTGCAGATCAACTTTGCACATCAACACCGTGATTCCTATCAGCCGCCATGTTGAAAGAAAGTTACCGTTTCTGATGTTTGTTTGATTGTTTGTTTTGTTTACACTCACTGTCTGGGTCCGTCGTCTGTCCAGCACAGTTGACGCCAACAGTGTAGCCGAAATCATCGAGGCCAAGGACTCCGTTTGTTCCTTTTAATCCTTCAAACACGATCTGTTTCACACAAAAACAACAACAACAACAACAATCACAAACCTACGACACAAATAAACACATCAGCAATGCAGTAATAATGTAATAACAGTTGTAATGTAAGTAAGTTCAAGTTCAAGTGGTTTTATTGTCATTTCAACAATATACAGTGATGTACAGTACACATTGAAACGAAATAACGTTCCTCCAGGACCAAGGTGCTACATAAGACAATAAACTACACAACAACATAAAGTGCACGTTGCAGAACATGTGCAATAACGCAGGACAATGACAATAACAATAAATACGTAGAATAAAAAACAAAACTGTGTATAAAAAATAAACAGTGAATAAGTATGGTTACTATGGGGGTGGGGGCAGTGCAATTTCACAGTAAGGTGGTAATGTGCATATAGCAATGTAAACAATGTAAACAATGTAAACAATGTAAACAATATATTTAGCAGCAGGATTTGGGTATTGAATGTATATTTACATATGTACATGTAATATTGTACTTATGTAGTATGTAAACACACACTAGGGGGCAATAGCAGTGAGCACACGTGCACAGCCCTATTCTAGCCACAGTGGCGCTCTACATACCCTACTTACACACCCGGGGAGCCGTTAAGAGGGTTCAGTGTCTCCCCGAGGCGCTAGAATAGTGTGTGTCCAGTACCGCCCTCTAGTGCGTGTAAGTGTTTTTGTTTTACTGCACAGATGATGTCCACTGTGAACGACAGATTTCTAAGCGTATAAAAGCACAGCGGTGAAATTCTGTGGACGGTTACTCACTTGGTACTCGTGTTCTGAGGTCACGTTTATTTGAAAACGTCTCCAGTAATTTCCAACCTCACTGAGACTCAGGAGTTCCGTCTGAGACCCTTCAGAACGCTTCCACACCAGCAGTTTACTGTCAGCTACAGGGAATTCAGAACAAACCAGGACTAATAACAGGAAAAGTTCTAGCAGGAAAATCATCCTAGCTAATAATGACCCTATTCTAATCAAACCTGACTCTAGGGGGCGCTATGTTCCTCTCCCGTTACTAATCCACAGAGCTTCTGGGTGAGATGTGACTTTTTTTACGGATTAGATCTTCAGAGCGCTACATGGTGCTGTGTATCTATTCTGCGTATCAATTCTGCATCTCCGACCGACCTAGTGGCGTGTCTTCGGACTGTGGGAGGAAACCGGAGCATCCGGAGGAAAACATGCATCAAGAACTCCACACAGAAAGACCCGTGAATCGAACCCCGGACCGACAATTATTAGTACATGACTTTACATTGTTCTCACCGTGACTGTGTGTGTGTGGGTTTCCTGTGGGTGATCCGGTTTCCTCCCACAATCTAAAGCCATGCAGTCAAGCTAAATGTAGCGTGTGTGTGTGTGTGTGTGTGTATGGCTGTGTACTCTGCAACAGACTGGTGACCTGTTCAGGTGTTTGGTGTATGTAAATACTAGACACTACATGGATGGATGGATGAATAACTTACAAGCAACAGGCTGATGAACCCAAAAGGACACACAGGTGCCCCTGGTGGCGGGCAGGTGAGGGCTCAGCAGCCACGCGTTCTGATTGGCCGTTTCACGTGAGGTGTGTGGAAGGAACAGGAAGTGACCTGCGAATGTAAGATTACGAGAACCTTTTTCAGTCGATCGTGTTTAAGAGGAACCGTAGTAACCCCGAGAAAATAAAATAAATAAATAAATGAAAGAACCGTGCTGGTTGGCGAGGGTGTGGTCGTACGGCGGCGTGGCGTAAACGGCGTCGGTCAGAAGATCACTGACTTCCCAGTCCAAACGATCCACGCGGTGGTTCTGAGTGTTGCTCCAGCCACATAAACCTCGTTCCAAATCACACACCTCATCTAAAGAGGCACGGCCGAGGTAAACAAAAACAACACAATTTGTGTACTTGTACTTTTACTAAGTATTAAATAATTACAATTCATTATATAATAATAATAAAGAAACATGCAGAAATCCTGTTTGGGAAAGGCTGTAGTGAGCAGGGTTGCTAGATTGCATCGGCCACACCTGAAATCCCCTAAAAACCTCGAAATTAAAAGTGTGTTTCAATGTTTATTCCAGCGTTTCTCTTTTGCATTACACCGTAGAGACACTAGCGCCCCCTACTGTTCAATCCGAGTACAGTGCCATCTTTATACGGGTAACGGTACTCGTACTTAAGTAAACAGACAAATAAAAAAATAAATAAAAGCTAACCGTTTACTTCACGTCACGACTTGAGTTATTCCGGATAAACCGACCTGGTGATGGACAGCTGTGCGTTGAGAAGCTGATGTCGTCGATGGCTACGTACGTCCCGTCTCCGCCCTGTCCTTCCACCTCAAATTGTAACTGATGATGTCATAAAACACCGGGCATTTACATTTAAACCATCCTCGAGCTACTTTACACTATTATGCTTGATTTTGGTGCATCTAAATACATTCGGTCAGTATCGTGGTGCAAGATTACAGGGTCCCGGGGTGGTTGTGTGTGTGTGTGTGTGTGGGGGGGGGGGGGTATAGGAAGGGCAGAGCATGTATAGAGCCCTCACTTTTAACATGGCTCAACCTCATCTGATCTCTCTGTGGGTTCGAGAACAATCACAGATCAGCTCTGTGTATAGAGAGACACACCCTGCTCAACGCACCTCTGTTCCGGCCGCTCAGCATCCGAGATGATGACATATTTACCTGCCAGTCTCCATGCCAACTGAAGCTGCCCATGCCCAGTCTCCATTTGGAACCCTGATGCAGACTGTTACTGAAGAGCTTCATTCTGTTTCCCTGAAGCGGCCGTACATAAACACTCAAGATTCCTAACACACACACACACACACACACACACACACACACACACACACACACACACACACACACACACACACACACACA
>JAOTRQ010075701.1:0-11969 GCA_028565875.1 Hoplisoma paleatum
CACACACACACACACACACACACACACACACACACACACACACACACACACACACACACACACACACAATTAATTAATCCAAAAGATCCCTATCAAAATGCAACAGTGTCTCTACATTATCTTCGATAGCTTCATCCATTGGGCAGCCGAGACCTGGTTGTTAGAAAACTGAGCTTGTGATCTTATAGACTTGTGTAGGTTGTCGATTCCATTCAAGGACCCCTAACTGCTCTCTGGGCACCATGGCTGGTGCTGTCCACCGTGCTGGGCATGTGTGCTCACTGCTGCCCCCTAATGGGTGTTCACTAATCTGTGTAAATGTGTGTTTTACTGCAAGGATTGGGTTAAATGTGGAGGAATAACTCTAAAATCACAGTAGTGAAAAGAGTATTCGGAATTCTAAAAAAAAACAAAAAACAAATTTAAAACTGTGTGAAAAACTAACAAGTAGGTCTATGCCTGTCTTTTAATGCTTAATGCAAGGCACAGTTTCTCTGAGCTGTTTTATAATGCATGATAAAGCAGATGAATATTAAAAAAAGCCAGCACTAAGCACGACTCTGCAGACTCTGATTTGGGAGGTGAATGTTATTGTTTCGAACGATCAGTCCGTGCTGCTCCGATCGTTCATAACTATACCAAGGGCAAATGGACTTACCAGTCTGTCTGTCAACTGTGAAGAATTTCTCCCCATCCAGAACACTGTACACTATCCTGGCACTGCTCCCATAGGTCGGGTCATCAGCGTCAGAGGCCATCACTTTCATTACTGAAGTACCTGCCAAGATAGTATTAATACATGAGTCCCAGCCACATTGTCTGACAACACAAACAAAGAGTTACACACATTTGTTCTGGTGGTTCGTTTGATTAATGGTGACAAGTGACTCTTTTTTAGATAGTCCTCATCTGTACACTTTAATTTACACTTTAATACATTTTCCAAAACAGAATTGTTACTTAACTTTTGTCATAAAATAAATGCATTTATTTATTTTATTTGCAAAGACACAAGATGTGTTTAGCTATAGCTCATTGATAGGTTTGGCATAATACAGTCACTAAAAAGTGTGTCTCAAACCTTTGTGTTTGTACGATCATTCGACTGTGTATGTCTAATGCCTGAGAAACAAACATTGCAAATACTGTATTGTGCTCCCTTATATAATTAAATAATTGAACGACGTGTTTAATGTTAATCATAATACATAAACGGATCAACTGATACATTGTTCAGCCAGTTAGTAGCAACATGGGCGATGGAGGTGAGAATGGACAGCACTGTGCGAAATGCCTGGTCAGCAGGTAATTGCTGACAGCTGGTGGTGTCTGCAAAAAGGTCACTGTTACATTCACCTTCTGGACCTGTCATGCTACTGTCCAGCCTCACAACACTCATATGCTAATTAGGCTAATTAAATAAAAGTGCTAGAGCACTGTTTGTCTTCTGTCATTGACGCTGTTTTCAAAGAGACAGTGCACAAAGAGTACATCATCTTTTAAGTCACTAGAGAAACATTTTTTTGTCAGTGTATGGATTTACGGATTATTGTTTTCATAATGCTAATAATAATAATAATTATTTTAAATTATTTTAAATCTAGTACAACCAAATGTGAAATACTTTACTACTAGCATCATGAAGGTTGCTCGGTGGGTAGCATGGTCATCTCATGGCTTTATTATAATTGAAGCAGTCTGGGTCCTTTTTTGTGTAAGATTGGCATGTCCTTTACTTGGGTTTCCTCCAGCTTCTCCGGAACACAATCCAAAGACATGCAGTGAGCTTAACCAGTGTTCTGTGATTGGATTTCCATTCATTGGATGTATATGTGAGTGTAAGAGTGTGTATGAACTCTGTATATTGTATTCTTGCATGGCCATTGACAGCTTGGAAAGGCTCCAGCAACCTCTGCGACCCTGAATAGGATAAGCGCTTTAGAAAGTAAGAGAAGAAGTGAGTGACTGAGTGATTGAGTGAAAACTGAGTGATGTAGCATCATGTTATAAAACTGGGTGGCAGTAACATCTTGCCAAAGGGGGGTTCTCAGTGACTGGAGAGCTGACTGAGTGGTTTGGATTGAATGAAGCCAAAATCATCCTCGAAAAAAAACCTCACCCAAAGCTCACAACACAAACTCAGACTAGTAAAGATGTTTTTACTTTGCATTTGTCTTTTTAAAACTGACAAGTTTGCAAACTGGGCAGAAGAAAGCATATCAACATTTAGATTTTGCAACTTGTGATGTCCATGACAGTCCAAATATATGTGGTCATTCGAGCAAAGAGTGAGCTATACCAAATACTTAAATAATCTTTTTTAAAATACCCGTAAATTGTCCATCTAGCAAAAGAACTGATTTATCTTGCACAAAACAAGAAGAGTGCATTAAAACTAACCTAATTAACAATAGAAAACACTAAATCGTAATTTAAGTCATATACAATTTCTAAATACAGTACTATACTACATGTTTTATTCAGAAGTAAATACAGTGAATTAAGTTTTAACATTGAGGATACAGCTTATCCAAAAATGTACATCTTTATTTTTAATCTTAAGAAACATAATCAAACATATAAGGTTGAAGGTATATCATATACATACACACATACATACATACATACATACACACATACAAAGACACATAAATACACAAATACATACATACAATCATACATAAACACATGCATACACAAATACACACACTCATACATACTCAAATACATACACACATACATGGTACCCCAGCCAAAAAGTAGCTGTAATAGCCCAGTTGTGAGATTAGACAAGAATCTGATTGGGTTCTTTAGAGAGAAATGGCCAAATCTTATTATTCTTGTAAAGGAAGAACCGACATTATCTTGTCATGTTGCCTACATGATTAGAGAAGGACAACAGGTTATCCAGAACAACACCCAGGATTAGTACCTTATCACATAGGCCGATCTGGGGGTTATTAAGAGAGCATATACAATAATCAATGTTTGTAGGTACCAAATGCACACACACGCACAAACGTGTATATATATATATATAGTATTAAAATGCAGCAGGGATAAGCAATATTTCCTCTTTAATAGACAGACTTTTTAATGCATAAGAGCCATGCTGTGAGGTATGCACGACAAAGCCAGACCCTTTCACTGGATTACTTGCTTATCTTAAGATTATAATCATGGTTTCAAATGCTTTGATGTTTTTTGGGCTAACCACACATCAGGTAATGCTACAAGTAAAGAGAAAAAAAGCTATATAAATGCTAATGATATTATGAGAATGTGTTTTTTACTAAAACGGGAGAAATGCACACATCATTATCTATCAGTGGGCTTCACATTTCCTACAGTCACTGCTTACTATGTATTCAAAACATATTGCGGGTACTGCAAGAACAGAAAATCACTACAATATCATAAGTCAAACAAAATTATCTTTTTAATCTTGTCAACACTTTCCACAAACATAAGTATCTGAAACACTCACAAATGCGCAAACGCTGCACCTTTAAACATAAATAATCTACAATTGGGACACACCTTTCTGTGTCCAAATACAGGGCAAATATTGTACTAGCTGCAAAACACATTTCTTCTGGATTCTTTGCTCTCGGATCCCCAGGTACATTGTTGAAACAGACCTTGGAACATTATTTCAATATAACTACTGCTTGCTGCAGGATGGATTGAAAAACCTGTATGTCACACATTTATTGGAGTTTTTGTTATATCAGTTCTTTGGTAACTGAACAACCATTAAATCAGGGGCCATTGTTAGCCGGCATGTGATCTATTGACATATGGATGTATAAACATGAATATTATATAAAAAAATCATACAATACAGTGCCCAGAGACCCTTATTTAACCCCTTAGATGTTTATCCGATTCAACAATCTAAAGAGACCAACAATGACCAGATATTATATAGATGAAGGATCAATTCAGTCAACACTGCAGCATGGTTACTGGCCAGTGTCTCTATTTACATATATTAGGTACAGCAGTTTTTTAACCCAATCTAATTATAACACACATACAACGAGTGCTAACCAAGTGTGTGGGTTTCCCCTGGGTACTCCGGTTTACGAGTCCAACAGTCCAAACAGATACAGTCTATTTAACTGGCGATACTAAATTTGTCCTGTATGTGTACCCTAGAAGAGACAACCCATACAGGCATTTGAAGCATATTGACACCTGAAATGTGATGTCATTTGTTGTTCAAAGTATGTTTTTGGATTTCCAGGTAGGTCTCTAAGGCGACTACCCGGACGGATGGTACAGGGGACGTTCTGAGACAGTTATTACATCACAAAACCACAGAAATCAAAACGGTTCATTTTCCCTGACACCAAACTATATTAATAATTTACAGAAAGCAGATGGATGGATTTTATTCAAATGTAAGCATGGAGGGATTCTTTATAAATGATGCTATTATAACCTCTTTTAATGTGACTTTTTGCTTATAAGAAAGGGACGGGGCACTTGTTCATCACAGTGAGCAAGTGCAGAGAGGTCAGGAGCCGTAACGAAAGCGAAACATGAATGTCGAAAACATTACAAATATCATTACATCTATAACAAGCTCATGACATTTCAGTCTTTTATAACAAGGTCATGGTCTCTGAAATCTTTGATTTCTAATTCAGATGAGTCTGCACAACAAGGGCACACACTGGCATGACCTGAAAAGAAAAATGGCAAAAGTAATAAAAAGTGTTTGTAACTGTATAACAACACTAAGTAAACATGCCCTCCTTCTTTTGAAATCAGAGAACCAGTTGGATCTTTGGCTGTAACTGCTATTGAGGCAGAGATGTTTTAGTGGATAAGGTATTAGGCTGGAGATCAGAAATCAAGCCACACTATTACAGTTGGCCCCTGAGCGAGGCCCTTAACCTTGAAAATGCTTTTCCATTGTAACTGTAAGTCACTTTGGACAAAAGTGTTCGCTAAATGGCAAAAAATGTAAAATTGTGAGAATTTATTTAATATATAAATAATAATCAATAATCATTACAGTGTAAAGTTATACCCACAAAAATATACTTATTGCAGCCTAACATACTAAATCTAAGGTTTTATTAAATTATAATCTAGCATGGTAAATAAGAAAGCATTTGGCATAGAAAAAGATAAAAATGGCTCTATATCCATCGAACATTTATCTATTGGCCAATTTGTACAGTAAGTTCAGTAGACTTGTGTGTATGTGTACGTATGTGTGTGTGTGTATTTGACAGTATATTTCTTATATTAGCAGAGCTCAGATATGTCATCTTGCTTGAACTTTTTTAGTCAGCATGAGCTCTTGAACACATACAGTAAAGGTTAATGAAAAACACCAGTGCTAGAAGAACACAGGGTGCCTCCCTCTTTGAGTTATCAGAGATAAGCTAAGAGTACTGCTATATATACAGTATAATGTATATAATATAGTGTAAATCACATTAGATATTAAGAAATACATATCTTCCGCCTTATTTATATATATTTTTAAATGTACAGGAGACTATAGGATGTATAAAGCAATAGATTAATCAACACAAGCAGGAAGTTAAGATTTCCAAAGCTTGTTTCCTGTCGATTGCTGTACATGGGTGACAAGGCATCACTAGCACATCACTGTCACTGACAGCTGAGTACAAATCTGTCTTTCATTACCCACTCAATATTCCGGCAGTAAAGAGGTGCACTTGTGTGATTCCTCCCACTTCTTAAAAGTTATTTTTGTTTTCATCTTTTTCATCGTAACATTATAGTGACTTGCAAACCAGCATGTTTTTTGGAAGGCTCAAACCCCCGGCTTACCAATTACTTGGTTGCATCATCAAAAATAAAAAGGAAGACAGTGTTCTAGCCATTAAGTCACAGAAAAAAAAGAGCGATCATGGAAATTGTGTAGGGAAAGAAACATGTCACGGACCTCTGGTTGCACTGCAGTTTAATGAGCTAGCCCACCACCACTGTTTAAATGTCAGTTGTGCGACTGACATGGTGAGCTGCGTAATACTAATCAAACGGAGCTTGTCCCCGTTATTATGTATCATACCTGGCACAAGAACGTTAGATGCCTTTTACTGCTTATCATTGAAAAAGTTATTACTCCACTTGTATCATACCACCAGCTATTAGACAAATCCGTACCCCAAGCTTAACCACAACTGATGTTGATGACAGCAGTGGTGATCTTCTTAAAGATAGCCTAGATACCTCTAAATGTCTAAAATTAATGTTTTATATCAATCACATATTGACTATAAATCTTTTAATACAAGTTCATCTTTAAGACGAGTTTTGATTAACAGCTATTTTGAGATCTTCACTGTACTGACCTTCCCCTCTTATATATGTGAGCTTTTACATAATAATAACAACAAATTTTATAAATTTAATGAAGTTCTTTTTCTAACAATAATTACTTTGTGAGATATATTTTCACAATTCTAAATCTATTTTCTGAATAAATGGCTTATTTAAAGACTGAATAAAAGATTGAATGACAGACTGAATAACTGACAATTACTGACAGTGACTAAATGACTGAAGAATTACAGAATGAATTATTAATAATATTTTATTATTAATGCATAATTAAAGTATCTTACCTATAAATGAATCTAGTTTGTTTTCCGGTTGATTTTTCAATGTAATTTCTTTTTTTTTCTTTCTATTCCGATGTCTTGTATTATGTAACGGCTGAATAAATATTAGGGCAACATCATGTAAAACATATGCAGAGATGAGAGTGGATATTAATTAAATGTAAAAATATTTTAGCCCCTGGCTCCATCATCACTAGATTTCTGAAGCCTGTGTGGTTTCTTGAGTTTAGATTTATTTATGCACACATGGTGTCAAAAAATCTGTTGAAGCTTCAGATGACGGCTCTTTGGGGAAGGAAGACGGCTCAATTACAGCGTGAGGCGAGGCTGGAGGAGGTTATCCAGAGTGAGACGCCAGACTGACAGCTATTTAAAAGCTAGCGCCATGAAGGAGATTTGTGTAGCACTAACAGTAACACTACAAACAGCCAGGCAGACCTGACCCCCCCTCTCTTTCTCCTCCCTCTTCCTCTTGCTATTCCTCGATCGCATTGTGTGTATGTCTTTCAAGTGTTTTTCCCCCTTTTTTAAGGTTAAGTTAATTTCATTGCAGCAGGTTTTGAAGGTTGCCAACAGATGCTGAAAAATCAGGTCTTAGCCTTTAGGTCTCGATCGCATTGTGTGGATTGTTGTTAGCGATTGCCCCTAGATTCCAGAAAACACCCATGATATCTGACTGACTTCAAATCCTGTAGTGTGAAGTGTCTGAAATATATAAACAAAACATGTAACAACCCCCCCCCATCAAACCGAGCTAACGTTCCTCTACGTCACCACTTGCGCCAGCATGTTGTGCTTTTCTCCACCCCTCTGACTTTTTGCCACTTATACTCACTTTCACTTCATCCTACGTCCCTCCACTGTTTTATCTCTCCTGTCATGCACACTTCCTCTTCAAATCTATTATCAATCCCTTCTGGATGGAGGCCCAGATCAACCTCTGGTCATCAGGACCCTTTTACTGTGCACTTTTTTTTACTGTGTTCATGTTCTCATCTCCTATTTGCTCTTGTCTTCACTCTCCTCTCCCCCCACCTGTTTATAGGAAGAAGATGAAAGTCCCATAAGGAAGCAGAGAAATGTAACAAGAAATGAGGCTCAACCCAGATACCATCCCTGTGCTATCAGGCTGCCTATTGTATTCACTTTTCCAATTCTTTCCTCCAAGATTTCTTTTCCCGTTCCACCGGCTTTATCATCCTGTGTGCACACCTTCGTTTTAAATCTCTGTGCATTATGGGTCATTTAGTGCTTCTATAAATGCTGAGGTGTTTTCACATAAAAGGTTCATTTGACACCACTGCTATGATTCATTATTTACTGGACCACAAAACACTGAGTGGTGGTTAAGTTAAAATATAGAGAAACAGAAGAAGAAAGTAATGAGTAGATGTGTAAAATTTAACCACCTGGTAACTGAAAATCTAAATACACTTATTCTCTAGATAACACTGAGTCCTCACAGCAAGAAATTGAGTTCAATCTCAAGGCAGGGTGGACCAGGTCCTTTGTGAGTGATAAGATTCTTTCAAAAGTTCAGAACAATGAAGCAAAATTACATTACACAAATACACATGTATTGGTAAGATTATTTGCTTAGTATATCCCAACTTGTATAGAAGTTGGGGTCAATCAATCATAGAAGTTGGGTTCAATCAGGAACAAGGGTTAAGGGTCTTGCACAAGGATCCAACAGTGACTGCTGTAGCACAGTCCCCAATCTCTGGTTGATAGCCTAAAGCTCTACCCAACATGCTAAACTGCCCTTGCAATGAAAGCAATTGCCTAAACAAATGCTTTGTAGTCATAAGCCTGGTTAAATGGTGACGATTGTATTAGGAACAGCAACAGATAAAACATCATGTCGTGTTTTAAAATCATGATCCACTGTAGCAAAAACCTATTGGCAGCAAATTGTCTACACATTCTTAAGTCAAAACTTTCAAATGTTCTTAAGTCAAAATATTTACATGTTCTTATGTAAAACCTTTCAACTGTTCTTAAGTCGATCTTAAGTATCTTTCTCCAAAAAGTAAGTATTAAAAAAATTATGTAATAATACTATTCAATAAAGAGTACAACAGATTTGCTCAGTGGGTAGCACTGCCACTTTTCAGTCGGAAAAACCTGGGTCTAATTCTCAGCTAGAGTGATTTGGATCCTTTTTGTAGAGATTACATGTTCTCTCATGTCCGTGTGCATTTCCTCTGAGATATAAAATTGCCCTTAATTAATCCACTAAATTCATGCCATGAAACACAGATTAACAAGCACCAGTGAGGACAAATATCTGGCATGGTAGGCAGCCCTAGCATCCGGGGGGCTAAGGGTTCGATGCCTTGCTCAAGAGCACTCAAGTCGTAATCTGTTTACTCTCAGAACATACACACACAGTGCAAACTATGAAACTATGAAGCATCTGGTGGTGATGTGTTGGTGTTGGGAGTCCCAGATTAAATTATATATGTGCCCTATAGAGGCTTGGGTCAGCTCAGCTTGTAAATATGCGATTAAATAAATTAAGACCTGGATTATGATCTGGATTCATGGCTGCCCGAGTGGTGCAGTGGTCGACTGCATTAACCCATCACTGCCAAAATATGGGTTCCAAACAAGGCAACCGCACAGATACGATTGGTTACGTTCAATCAATTATGCCCGGTGATGAACTGCCACCCTGTCCGGGGTATTACCGCCTGGAGCTGTTTTCAGCACCAGAGGATCAGAATGTTTATTGTTCGCCAAGTACCAGATGTAGAAGGAATTTATCTTGGTACTGGCGTCCACATACATCAAGTTAAATAATAGAAAATAAAGACTCGATCTAACATAGAATTAAAAGCAGTGATGCCGTCAGTACACTGGTAGGCTTCAGTATCTGTGCTTAGACCTACTCACAAGCTTTTATTTCATATCAAAATGCACAAACGCACCTGTTTTCATACAGAAAGTCTATCTTACGATTCAAGTGCTGCTCTTTGTATATACATGAAAATAAAGCTGCGTGGATTACTTGGATTACAGTTTGAAATCAAACACAATTTTCTTGAATGTGGCAGCTAAATGCACAGACTGTTTCTTGTGTGTGTCACCTTACAAGCCATGTTACAGAAAAGTGCTTTCCCATAATGCTTTTCACTCATGAACAATTGAACTCCATAGAGCTGCTAATGTGAAGGACTTTTGTGCACCTTGAAATTACTTTTTATTCTTTTTAATTTATTTAAAGACTCACTGAAACACTGGACACCACAGTGTCATTTTTTATCTACAATTTATATATATATATATTACACAGAACATGCCACCTTTAATATTTAGTGTGAATTACACATGCAGATGTTTGTGTATGAATATTTGTATTCTTTTTATTTATTTCTGCACCGTGAACATCTGTATAACCAAAAGGCAAATTCCTTGCGTGTGAGTGTACTTGAGCAATAAAGTCTAATTCGGATGGTATGCGCAATACTATACACAAGACTAAAGGTGCTTTGCACACTTGCACACAATAAGCACTACATTTTAGCACAATGAAAAATAACACAATAAAACTTTGAGCACTACAAACGATAAAACAATACAGTTTAAATCGCTCGACACAATGCACACTAGATCAATGCTTTTATAACTAGTTTATAGAGGTCATCGACAAATCAAAAAACAAAAGCAAATGCTTTATATTAATGTGAATAGTGTTAATATAATTATTCATTGTGTACGTGTTTGGCTGCAACAGACAGGTGAATTGTTCAGATATTTAGTCTATTCACCCAGTGTGTGTCCCACCGTGACCCTAAATAGGATTAATTAGATGTTAAAAAAATTGGATACATTACAAATTAAGTGTTTTTATTTATGTTTAGATTAACTGACCAGTTGAATCATCAGCACATTGAAGTTAAACAATCGAATGAATAAAAAGTCAGGTTGTTCTACATAAATCTAACCAGGTAAATAAAATCTCTGACCTTCTCTAGCAGATACACTTAAACTTTTCCCTTTAGTGGCTGTGAGAACCAGCTCAAAGTGCACTAAAAGCACGATGACATTGATTTGAACATTTTAAGTTGTGGTTTTAAATGTATTTGTGAGGTAGCCTTGGTGACACAGAGGTCTGGTAGTGGGCTGACTGAAAAGATTCACATGACCTTGACTCAAACCACACTGACTTATAAAAACAATTAGCAGCACTAAAAAGCAAGTTAACAACAGGCTAGGCTGAAATCTACCAATATGTACATGTATTCTTCTATAAAAACTTGAAGTTCTTGCTTAGCCATTTATGCAGCGGGTGTTTTTGAAAATATAAAGCTGGCATGCTGCCTCGCTATCAACCTAAACAGCCATAATACACAGTGAAAATTTAAAATGCTTCACAAAAAAGAGCATTTAAAAGCATCAACACGTCATTTTAAAGCTTCATTAGATCTAGAACCTAAGAATAAGCTTTAAAGATTATACCCAAAATAAACTATCCTGTAAAAGTATGTGCATAGCTCAGAGCTCAATCGTAGGCACAAGAGAAAATAAAAATTTTGAACCTGGTCTTTAACATTTCTATTTCTCAGGAATGTCTGAGATCTTCTGGCTGTTTGTTCCAGTTCTGTGCTGCTGCTCCATCGTGTTTAGTTTGAACTGTGGGCTCGACTAGCTGACCAGAGTCACGGAATCTAAGAGATCTGCTGGGTTTATATTCTCTAAACATGTCAGAGATAAATTCTGGGTTAAATCAAATTTATAGACTAGCAGTAGCAATTTAAACCAAAAGCCAGTGTAGAGATTTTAGAACTGAACTTATCAACTCTTAGTCAATGTAGTTGTTGTAAATTTTAGCTGATCGAGATTAAACAGTGAATGCTTTCAAATGTTGAATCATAAACATCAAAGGCACCGTCATATACAGAGCGTGAATACATTATCTACAAGTGTACAGGCTTTATTGTTTCGATGGCTGTTGTGCTCTCTCTTGTGGTCTATGTTGGTACTTCTTGTATCTCGGCGTGTAAGTGCACGTCAGGGAGGAAAGATGGAGAGGGGCAGCGTCGCAGAACATACCGAACATCTATACCGAAAAAAATGAACTGCTGAAAGCAGACCTGAGTTTGAAATGTCAGCTCTGGTGTGCTAAAGTGTCTGTCTTTTAGAGCTGTGTCATTGTACACATTGTGTTTTATTGTAATTATTATTATTTAGTAATTTTCTATTTCAATCCAATTCTTGTACAAAAACTTTGAGACTTCTGAGCCAACTTTTTACACTTCTCTTCTGTTATGGAATCTCACGGTTTGTGACACATCCTACCTTAATGTCAACTTTCCACTGTTGCTTAGTAACTTAAGTATAATCAGTATACTT
>JAOTRQ010075709.1:0-11967 GCA_028565875.1 Hoplisoma paleatum
CGGATGGAGTGGGTATAAAGCATTTCACTGCCGGTTGTACTGTGTATAACTATGTATGTGACAAATAAACTTTGATTCGATTTGATTTGATTAGAGTTGAGTTTAAGAGGCTTTTAGTCACTGTCCAAAGAAAGACAAGTATCTCCACTTTTAATGTTTTTCACTTTTTACATGAGTGGATTGAGCATTTAATTAAAATAATGAATATAATACAAATATTTGGATGAAAGTGAATATCAAAACAACAAAGTAAATATTTGTTATCTCTGTAACAAGCATCTCTATTGGTTGCTACAGCTGAGATAAGTGATACTCATCAGACAGTAACAAAATGGTCTTAAATTAGAGGATACGAAAGGGTGGTGAAGAACATGGGAACCAGAGGAACTTCGAATTATAACATATTTCACCAAAACACAACAGGAAGACTACCAAGAGGCTTCAAACAAAACATATGGTGGAGCATACCAAAGACTACCATTATGGTTCTCTAATAAATTCTTAATGGTACAGATAGAGACAGTAAAATGTTTGTATGTATCAATTTGTAGTACTCTTCAGTCCCTCTAATGATCGCTCTCACAATTTTAGCTCTCTAGATACAACCACCCAAAAATGAAGAAATGTTTCATGATAAACCTCAAATCTTTCATCAACACATGAAATGCAGTCCAATTTTCTGAGGCGATTTATTAGCACAAGTGTGGATAGAACTGGCAAACTGCCTTGGCAGAAGGTCCACACCCGTAATGTGCTTTTGGTTCTCACAGTGATTTATTCTCTGATTCTGTGCCTCGTATGAAGTCAGCTGTGTGGGCTAGAAACTAAGCTGAGAAAGTCAGCAGTAATTAAAACAGAGCTCACACTTCTCACATTAACAATCATGTTTGTTCGGACAGTAGCAGATTGGTGTATGAACAATGAGCAATATGTATGACCACCTGTCGGGGTGCAGAAAAAGCGAGGATCCTGATGCACCAAGGGCACATATGTTGGATTAAAGACATATGCAAGCTTAATAAGTCTGTGTTAAAACACAAATCTGCTTTGATTTTTACTTGAGCTCATGGAACATCAATGGGAACTCTTTATATATTATGAGCCACTTCAACGTAATCATCAACGAATGGAAAGCACTGTTGCCGCAGAGCAAGTTGGTCCTGGGTTTGATCCCCGTATGGTGCATTCCCATTCCTTTCCATGTATAGTGTGCATGTTCTCCCAATGAAGTCAAGTGTAGAGACAAAATGGTCCGATTATGTTTAACATAAATGTGTGTATCGATAAAACTTGTGTAATGAATAAACACTGTGTGTATGGCATGAATGTAAAGAAAGTGTAAAACCTCGAACCATATATAGCATACCGTATAGTTTTATTTTAATGACCTTAATTCTATTTAGGGACACACATTGGGTGAATACACTAAACACCTGAGCGGGTCGTCAGAATGTTGTAGGGTGCAGAGAAACACAGACACAGAACGATTTCAGAATCTCCAAAGTGTGTGTGTGTGTGTGTGTGTGTGTGTGTGTGTGTGTGTGTGTGTGTGTGTGTGTGTGTGTGCAGTCGTCTGTAAGTGTATCTGTTAGTGTTTGTGGAAGTAAAGCACTGTGAGACCAGCTGTAGCTTTATTATTTCATCTGCACTATTTTATAGCTGCTTGACCTCCTCGTGTGGGTCGGACGATTCTCCCAGCATGTCTGAGATCCAATTACCAAAATGGAAAATCCCGGTCAGGGAATTCACACTCGGATAAAGTTCATTACCTTAATTATTGGATTAAATTAAATGAGGACCTTGCACGGCTGATCTAACATTCCCTGCACGAATACAGTAGACGAGGTGTTCTCTCGAATTTAATGCAGTTAGGGATCTTCTGTGCTGGTTTGTTGTGCTTTGAAGTGTAAAACTATGAGCTCTGTTTCAGCCAGACACTTTGTTTCAAAAAAACAAAATATAGCGATTTGGAATTGAATAGAATTGTTTTGTTTTCGAAATATAAATTAGAATGACATTGTTTTGTCACATATCCCGTTCACTCCTGTCATGATTGATTGAATGCTGGGTCAACCATTGAACAGCAACTCTGGACCCGAGAGACTTGCCCAAGGACCTTAGAAGGGTTGCATGACAGAGCTGGAAATTGATCCTATTCTGAATTCTTTAAAACTCATTGTCACAAGTAAACTAGGTGCCATATAGTGAACATAATTGGCAGCGTCAGCAGCAGACACCAACTAGCGACGTAAAGTGTTTTCTAGCGCAGGATGACCGGATTATATGTGTATGTCTGTATATGTTTTCAACAATTAACAGCAACTGACTGCAATACATTGGGACTATAAACAAATTTCAATATTGGGGAAACCCTGAGACAATCATTCCATATAGCCGATTTAAAGTGGCAGTGGCAAAGTCAAGTGAAATGTACAAAGCTGTCATCGAAGCATAAGTAGTAACTTGTAGAATCTATTATAGACATATTGTTAACTTTTTGTTTACAACATAATTTCATATGTTAATTATAACCTATGATATAGAAAATAAAACAGACTAGAGAATGAGGTGTATCACTTTTGACTAGTACTGAAGCATTGTGTACTCCCTAGTGAGACAACAGTAAATTGCATGGGCTCATTACTGGCCAACAGGATGCCTTCATACCAACATAGGGGGCAATGCAGTCTACTTGGTAGAGCTTTGGGCTATCAATTGGAAGATTGGGGGTTCTGCTATATTGCTGGGTCCTTAACTGCAAGATAACCCATAATCCTGTCTGCTCCAGGGGCGCCGTACAATGGGATATGCAGAGAAAGAATTTTCTTGTACTGTACAGATTCTTTTCTATTCTATCCTATTCTGTTAATTGGCTGTGGGGGATTGACACCCTATCTGGGTGTGTTACTGCATTGTACTAGAAGATTCAAAGAAAGGCAAAGCCATTGTGTCTCTGAATAAATTTAAAAGATGATGAAACATATATTTGTTTTAAATGATAATAACGCAGTACTTAAATATTAAGTAGATTCATGACAGATAAGAGGTTCACTAACACTCACAAATAAGAGAAAATGTTGTGCATCATGATCAATAAATTCATCTTGAGCAAAAAACCTATCCCTAAACAACATAAAATATGATTGACAGTAACATGAATCCTGCTGAAGCTACATTTTGTCCAGCGCAGCACCGCTCACATTAGAACCTTTTAAGTAGTATTATGCTTGTGTGCTCATGTACTCAGAGCCACACCCTGCTGACCTACAGTTTTATCTAAAGCCTTTCTACATAATGTTATATCCTGGTTATTTGCTTATCAGGATGTTCACTAGTATGCATATCTATAAAAACTTTACCAAATTCTTGACGATGAAAATCAATTCTTTTCTATTTATGTAATGTAGAACACTTTTCACTTATGTGTTTTACACACATAGCATTTATTCCTCCACATTTAACCCAAACTGTGCAGTCAAACACACATTTACACACACTGGTGAACACACACTAGGGGCAGCAGTGAACACACATGCCCAGAGCGATGGGTAGTCATAACTAAGGTGGTCTGGGAGCAGTTAGAGGGTTCGGTGCCTTCAGTCATCATCTGTCAACTCTCTGAATAGAACCGGCAATCTTCAGATTACAAACCCAGTTGTCTAAACATCAGGCCATGGCTGCTTCATATAGACCATGTTACAAACATTTTCTTGTGTTATATACAAATAAAAATATGAAATAAGCAGATATTATTCATGGTGTTTGTTCTGATTACTTGGTTATTATTGTTCTTGTAGTTCTACTTTAAATCAGTGAGCATTCAGTTAAACAGTCAAAATATGTACCTGAAATCGGAAACGTCTAACAATTTCGGTGGATGCATGGTAACGTGTGTCAAAACACAGACCTATAATATCATAATTGAGACAGAGCCACACTTTGGAGCTGGATTTACATTAAACTGTGTACTGTATTAACAATTTTTCAAACTTCATTCAACTATGGTTAAAATAGTTCGAAATGCTGCCAGCCGACAGTCATGATGTCTTACCCTCTAAAATGACCTCCTTCCCGGTCTTCTTAAGTGCTTGTACCGCCTCATCATGAGTAGCTTCCCGCAGGTCACATCCATTGACTGACAAAATGGCGTCACCTACATACAAAGCTTCGGTCTGATCTGCTGCGAGTCCTTTGAAGATCTTTGAGATAAGGATGGGCATCTTGTTCTCTCGCCCACCTGTTTAAAAAAATAACATCAGTTAATAGTCAGCGTACTGCAATCCAATATATTGCACATGCATTATTGCCGCTACTTGTGGACTCTTTTTCAATGGTGCAAGGCACATAGAAACACCCTGGGCAGGGCAGACCGTTATATACACACAGCAATTCCCATATAGGACAATTCAGTATCTCAGATTAATTTGACTGTATGTTTTAGGGACATCATGGTAGCTTAGTGCTTACTGCTATCGACTTACGATAAGAATTCCTGGGTTCGATTGCCTTTCTATGTGGAGCTTGCATGTTCTCTACATGCATGTATGGGTTTACTCTAGGTATTCTGATTACCTCTCACAGTCCAAAGACATCTTGTGGGGTTAATTAGAGATACTGAAATTAACCTGTGTGTCTGTTTCTGTAGCTTACAACAGACTGCTGACCCATTCAGGTGTTTAGTGTATTCGCCCAGTGTGACCAGTGTGGCATCTATTATCAAGTAAAACTAGATAATAGATGTGAGGATGACTGTGTTTTGGATTATGAAAGAAAACTTAACACAGTAAGTGCCTGAACCCAGACAGACTCACCGTGAGACCCAGGACCGTGTTATATTATAATGTTATATATTACAATATGCATATAATGCTTATTAATATGATTTACCTGTTGTTAAACTACTATGTGCTCATAGTAATGTGAGTATCAAATCAAATCTCAAAATCAATTCATCTTTAATGTCAGATCCCATTAACACAGATGTCAAAGGTGATCGGCAGACATAGTCCATTACAGTTGTTAATAAATATTAAATACAAAATATACACTAACACATCTGCTCAAAATGTACAGGATATTGGTTACAATATATTAGTGATCAATGTACAGATGTACGAAGAGTACAATTTGTCGTACTTAAATCGATGTTTCTAAACCACCACATGAATGGATTCCACAACATTCCACTAAATGTTTCCACACTAAGAAAAGGCCCTTGGGAAATAAAGTCATATCCCAGCCAAGCCTCCGCTGCTCAGGTGATGAGTAATGTTGATGAGAGCTGATTAAATCACATTGAAGATGTCTGCTCCTGTCTGAGCCGCCAGCTCCTGGTAAAGATTCATGAAGGCTAAAACGAGGTTAGATGCTAATGTGTGTATATGTGTCTGTCAGTGTTTAACTGTAATGAGGAGCTTGAAATTTATCTAAAACATATTAAGTCCTGTACAGTTCCGATCTCCATTTTGTATTAGTTTAGGACCAGTAACGACTGCTGCTCTTTCAAAGAGGAAAAGCTCATTATCAGCTTAAATCATTCTAGTCCTTAAATGAAAGTCGATGAGATTCATGCTTTTGTGATCCTCCAATTATCTTGCAGAAGCCTCGTAGCCAGACCCATAACAGCACCCATAGAGACGCTCAGTATGATCAGGTGGAATAAAGTCATTTATTCGATGACCGGCTAGTTTTGAAGCAATGAAAAAAATCCACCCTTGCAGTCCCGTTTAAATGAATAGACTCTCACTATGCATCATTAGGAAAAAAGGAAGAAACACCTTTATGACAGACAAACTCACACACTCATACTTAGTTTTAAGTACCTCTAAACTGGCAGGCTGTATGTCTCCGAATGTGTACAATGGAACAGGAGCTCACAGAAAAGCATGCACTCAAATCAACACATAAATGACCTTCGTTGTACTGGGAATCAAACCCAGACCCTTCATGCTGTGAAGCAACAGCGCTCCCCATTGCACCAGCGGTCGTCCTGGAAAAAATCTCATTCTCCTTGTGATTTACTAGGAACATTTTGACAGTGAGAATTATGTCTGACTGGACCTTGAGCTGAAACAAGCCACAAAGCAGAGACATAGATCTTCTTTAGTAATGGAAGGTCACACCTGCAGTACATGTTTGGATGAAACAAATCTCTAAATCAGGATAAGCGTGGGTTTAAATGAACGAGGTAGATAATGTTGCTTTTTCTGAACAACAGAATAGAATAGAATAGACATTTTATTAAAAAGTTTATTTATTATAAAGCTAATCTGGGAATACATAGTGAACAATTTTCTGCCAGTGCAATGGTTTGTTATTGATTTGTTTGTAATACTGTTTCAAAATCAACAGTAGGAATCTAAACCCTGCTTGTTAAAGAAAAGTAAATTGTAATTCTAAGACATTTAAAGAGAACAAATTTCAAAATTCTATGGACAAAAAAATGTCAAGTTGTTCGCACAAATTAACTGTCACATAAAGCAATGTTACTTATTTAATTAATTACTAATTTTATTCACAATTCATAAACTCCACTCTCTGTTTATGAGATAATTACTATTTTCTGTACTTTTTATACCTGTGGTGTGAGTTTACACTCCAATAATGTGATTTTCATCTCAATAATTAAGTTATATATATACACATATATATATATACAGTTGTAAACCTTGTAAAAAGTTATAAAAAGATGTTTGTACACTAAGGGTGAGTAGCATTCTTCTCACGTTTCAAGCTCCATGCTAGTAATCTGTGACCTTCTAAAAAGGTCACAACCTTCTGTAGGTGTTGTCTGTCATCATCCTATAAATATTGTTAAATAAACACCAACAAATGTTTTGCAAATGTTTGACCTGATGAATCTACTTCGGTGGTACGACTGTACATCTACATATTAAGACTCAGCAGCCAACTTTATCCTTTACTGTCTAGTACCAGTGGACATCTACCTATCCATCCATTATCTAGTTTTACCACCACTTTGTGTCCACCACGATGGGACACAAAATGGGCGAATATACTTAATACATAAACAGGTTGCCGGTCAAACACACACTGGACTATTTCAGTATCTCTAATTAAGACTGCTTGTCTTTGGACTGTGGGAGGACACCAAAGTTTCCGGATGACTTAGACTAAGGACTTTAGCTGTGTGGCGACAGTGCTGACCATTAAGCCACACTAATAGTAATACAGACATACTTATAATAAATCATTGCTGTATTCTGAGGTCATCACATAGACATTTCTCTTTAAAATTCGAACAGTAACGGCTCTCCATATCTGTAAGAATTGGTTCCAGGCGCCTCCCGCTTGCCAAAATGAATGTTCATGTCCTGAGGTTTGTAATCGAAGATCATTTGACAGCACCTATTAGAATGATTTATGAGTATTAGTATAAGAAAGTCTTTATGAGAAATAAAAAACTCTTAACTATTAACTACTTTACTGATAATGAATGCCACTAAAGCCAACTTTTAAATTATCTTGGTGGGAAAATTGTTTAGATTGTCAAATCTAATCCAAGTTTCTCTAAAAATCAACTGCCATAAATAAGGCGCTGTTAGAGAAAGAACTATATATCATATATAAATATACATGTATACAGAACAAAAGCTTTGTATATGCAGGGTCCCTGGAGAAGAGTGGGCTTAGTGTCTTCGCCCCAATAATGGCTGCACGTTTGAGTTGGGATTCAACCTCTCTTGCTAACAAGTGAAATAAATCAATAACATACAGGAATTTATATGCTTCTGTAAATGAATTAATAATGAATATTAAAAAGATCACACAAAAGTCACCATTTTAACATTATTATTAAAGTATATCAATATATGAATATCGGTTTTATTATTTAATTATTCACTTCCCATTAAAAATGAATAATATTATTATATAGGGCAGCTGTGATCTGGTGGTTTGAGAACTGTTCTTGTGATCGGAAGGTTGCTAGTTCAATTCCTAGAGCCAGCAGGTCAAAACTGAAGTGCCGTTGAGCAAAGTAACAAATTCCTAACTGTGGGCGCATTGACTAGAGCTACCCACCCATGCCGGACATGTCTGCTCACTACTGCCTCTAGAGTGTTCACTAATGTGTGTTCATGTGTTGATTAAAATGTGGATGACAAATTCATCAACGTGAAAATGATCGGAAGCAAAACCAGCTCATGGTCAGGCAACCAAACATGTTCGGCCATATACGTTTATGTAAACTTTTAACCTCAACTTCAACTGTTAGGACCTTTCCTGTGTATGTGCATTTATTAATTTGAAAGAATAAAAAAGAGGTATCTTGCTCTGTAATGCTGCACCAGCATTCTCTGAAGAATGGTGACCTTTGAGGATAAAAATGAGGACACAATAGTCATTTATATATGTAATGAAAAGAAATGGTTGATATTTAATGCACTGACACAGAAAGAGACAATTTCTAATCTCATAGTCTTCATTTACTTATTAAAAGCTAAACTATGTTCATGGAAAATGATGATCACAGATAGAATTAATCAAAAAGGAGCAATTAATTATAGCAATTTACATCTTATAAATAAAAAAATGTGCATACAAAACAAACACATTGATCAAAACAAAGTGTAGAAAAATGGTAGCACATTTTGTCTTTTGCAAGCACTGCCAATTGTAAAGATGCTAGCACACCAGAGCTGCCAACTGTAACGTAACTGTAACTGCGCTCTGACCCCAACTTCCAGACAAGTTGGGATATGCGAAGAGAACCATTTCATTGTTCTGTACATCTGTATATGTGTAATGACAAATAAAATTTGAATTTGAATTTGAACGTGTACAGTAAAAGCAATCATTTCTCTTGAACCTTTCCTGTTTGTTTACATGACACTCACAAAGTTAAATGTATGTTATTTTTTATACAGCTAACAAAACGCAGCAAGTCATTTTAAAGTGAAAAAAGTGTTAGATTTGCTTTTCTTTTTTAACAAAAGTCTGGTGTGCATATGTGGCCAATAGCAGCTTCTGACGTGTTGAATCTAAAAGCTGACATGTTGTGTCAAAATGTTCTGCCATCTGACCAGAGCATCTTCTACCATGTTTGCTTGCTTGTAAACAGAAAATTCTGAAAAAGTGATGCAATTGTGAAATGGGATAAAATCTGACAGCATTGATTAGAGTGTCTGTCTCCATACATATCTGCAAATAAACTAGGAAAACACCGACTCATAGACTGCCCCCCCTTAACTTGAGTAGAGATTAGCGTCATGGGAGAAGACATATAAAGCAATTGGGTAAAATTGATATAAAATGTTGGAAGAAAATGCATAAATAATGATGTGCCTAAAATGAGCTAAAATTCAAAGCTAAACAGTTTAAGAGCTGGAATGTGCGTTGTTAGTCAGATAAAGTCTTCTGCAGTAGACTATTACTTTCCTGCCAGTGGAACTAACTCAGTACAGAAACTGCATATGGAATCATTAATACCCAAATTGACTAAAATTCCCCAGAACAGCCGCAATCTATCAGCCAAGGTGAAATATTAGACACAATTGGCTCCCCAAAAACATACATCAAAACTGGTTTGGAAACGTCTCAGTCTGGTTAAAATTAAACCTTTGAAGCAAACTTCTCAAGTCCTGACCTCAAGAACTGTATTAGAATAACGCCAACAAACTGGACTGAACTGTGAACAAAGTAGGGTTAAAAATGTGCCAGAAGTTGATGAAATAATGAAAGGACTCCAAGAGAATTATGGGTTCCAATAACTGAGTCACATATATGAAACATCTGCAAAAATGAGCTCCAACCCAAGACTTTATTTTAGAATTTAATTATGCTAGACAACTTTCTGGTTTTCCCAAATTTTAGTATTTGTAACCTAGTGAAATAAACATTAAAGAACTGAAATAGAAAATCAAATAAATTTCTTGGTCTATTGGGTTTCCACATTAAAAAGAGCTGCAGGTCTATTACATGTGGCACCCGGGTAAATATAGACATACCGCTACACTCTGGACCTAACGCAAGGTCATCTGTTTCTTTCACTCTCTCCTGCCCTAAAATAAACAGCACCAGCTCCACCACTCCTCCTCACTCTGGTTCCAAAAGCTTTCACGTTTAGCCGATGACGGCGCTGAGCATTATGGGTAAGGCTCAGGTCAGCTGTTGGTACTAGCATGCAACTTTCAACCCCTGTACACACTTAACCCCTCGACCCCCTCCAACAGTCACCAACAAACTGACTGACCATGTTCAGAGGTTCATTAATCACAAGTCTAGCCTACAACACAACACATGTAGAGCCAGAAGTATGTGAACAAACACCCTTGCCACAATCTTTGTAAGTGTATACAATGAATTTTAACTTTATGGAAACTGTTAACAAGTAGTTCAAAAGCCTTCACACAAATGAAAAGTTTGAGATGACCCGGACCAGATCTTTCTTTCCCTGAGGTCGCAAATGCTATTTGACCTAATAGAAACACATTCACACACACCAGGTCAGACAGGATGTTTGTTTAATCTGACAAAAATCTTCATTACTGGTCTGGATTGTATATGTGACGGCAATGGCACATGAAACATAGTGTTATCCCAGAATAGCAAGTCATAAGAAACAGTTCCCGGCTGGTCTACAGAACTTCTTGGTAACTGAAATTGTTTGAATGGTGGAAAAGATGGTGGGAAGTGAATGCCCTATTTTCTAATTGATCATTTAATATCATTTGTTGTTGACATGACCTCTATGTTAATATGGTAACTCCTGAATTCATTTATAATTAAAACTTTTTATTATATTGTGGTAATATAATATTATTATATTTCTTTTCAATGTGTTATGGATGATTATTAAGTCAGACAATTTGCAGAAGTAACTATAAAAAATGCAAACTTCTAAATGCAACAAGTCGTGGGATATGTCTACATGCATTAAGTGTGGATTATAAGAAGGGTTTATTTTGTCAGTCTCCATCTAATTATGCACACATAACACAAAGCCAAGCAGAATACAGAAGACATCTTTGTCCCATCAACTCTACATGTTTTATTTATTAGTCCATTTTATTATTTATTAGTTCATTGTATTGTATTAGTCCAGGCAGTGAAGTACTAATCTACAAAAACTGGTTTAATTTAATTTAATTTTAATTAACATTTAATTTTCAATAACCACGTAATCCAGGTGGTCAGGGTTTTGAAGACTCACCCTGAAACTCAACATTAGGCTAGTTATGAAGGGCATTGTCCACCCCCATGTCTGTGTAGATGCTTGAATTTCCAACATGGAAGCTGTGATTCAAACACGAATGTTAGCACTGATGGGATAATGTAACTAACACTTCCATGTGGACCAAAATATGTTTGAATGGGCTGAATAAATATATGTATTAGGGCACATATCAGACTCTAGACTTTTAAAAACTGTCCCAAACTGTTGATTAATTAACTAATTAAGCTACATCTACATCCCTACAACTACGTCTTCTGCTGCGAACAGCCTCAAGAAAATAGTAAAATAATAAATTCATTTAAATAAGAGAGAACCAAATCTGTAAACAACGAAAACTTGCCATATTCAACATTATAATAATAATACGGCTCTGAGACTGCTATAATAAGTGCTGCACAGCAACATGTGCCATACTAGGATCAATACTTTTCACACTTGACTGTCAGTGAGTAGTAAAACATGACCTCTCTGTTTTCAAGTAGTCTGGGTGCTTTCGAATTCCAAAACACACACAGATGGAAAACGGATCGATCTAAATTAACATCGGAGTGTGAATGTTTGTTTTTCCAAGCAATATCCCATGCATTTCCAGGGGTCTGTTAATAACAGACACACAGAAAAAAAAGAATATATCTTATGCGTTATAGATTGTAGACTAATAATGATGCTTCCTCTCTCTCTCCCTGAGCAACATAACATAACATTTAGCCGACGCTTTTATCCAAAGCGACTTACAATGAGCAGACAGGGTTAAGGGTCTTGCTCAAGGA